>CAKNWT010196847.1:0-12224 GCA_932066315.1 Andricus coriarius
GCATGGAATGCACCGATGAATCAATGCTCGTACCAAACTGCGACCTCGAAGAATCCAATAAGATTGTCGTAGCGTTCCAAGGGTAAGTTGGACACCCCCGTGTAGACAGCGAAGATTACAATCACGGATGATGAGAGTTGTAAGAATATACTCTGGAGGTAAAATCAACGGATACTTTTCATCATAGGTTAGAAGAGAATGCTTTAAGCGACCTCCTACACGAAGAAGTTGACCATCGAAAAACGGAGTCAACTTTATAAGAGTGCTACTCTTAGAAATCTGCGTTTTATTTTTCAGAGCGATGATTTCAGTAGAAAAATAGCGATTTTGTTCTTGCTGAACCCAGAAAAAGAGAGTCGTTCGAAGATCTGATGCAATTAATCTCAGAGAGAGGATGATAGAACGACATTTCAAGGCGTCTCTGAATCGAAGACACCAAGCAGTGACTCGTAGCAATTTGTCCAAAGATGAATAGCGACTCAGAAGCTCACAAGGTGTTATTAACGCAAACTGCGACCTTGACCGTAACTCGGCGTTCTTCCTTGGTCACTGTGTTCACTGGAGGACCGAGTAGAGATGATGGCCACTCTTCTTGTCTTTTAAGCCACGGTGGACCATTCCACCGGAGTGAAAACTGTGAAAGTTCGGAAGCTGATAAACCGCGAGAAGCACAGTCTGCTGGATTATCTGCACCCGAAACATGATGCCAAATTGCTGAAGGAACGGTCGTTTGGATTTCCGAGACCCGATTCGCGACGTATGTCATCCATATTGTTGGTACAGCTGAAATCCAATGGAGTGTGGTCATTGAATCAGACCAAAAAAGTAGAGTAGCATTAAACTGAAGTTGAATTTGAAGGTGAGCGACGAGACGAGCTAACAAGACTGAGGCACATAGCTCTAGACGAGGAAGTGGAACAGTTTGAACAGGAGCGACCTTCGTTTTTGAAGTTATGAGACCAATGAAACAATTTCCGTTAGGCGAAATTGTCTTTAAATAAACGACAGCACCATATGCTTTTTCAGAAGCGTCAGCGAAATCATGAAGCTCGAAAGAGCACATCGATGAATGAAATCCTATCCACCGAGGTATCCTGACTGCGGAGATACGAGGAAGATCCTCATAACATTTCATCCAACGATGACGAACTTCTTCAGGCAAAGGATCATCCTAGGATAAATTAAGCTTCCAGAGTTCCTGGATAAAGATCTTTACGCCGATAATAACAGGTGCCAACCATCCTAAGGGATCAAATAATTAGGCTGACTGGCTGACGACAAGGCGCTTCGTGATGACACATTTAATAGGAATAAGATCAACCTGAAAAATAAAACAATCGGTACTGGGTTGCCAAGTTAACCCAAGCATCGAAACCTATGTTTCTGATTGCCAAGATATATCTGGGGACAACGCATGCAGATCTTCTGGAATGCGCTGCATCAGCTCATGACTGTTTGAATTCCACTTTTTGAGCGGTAAACCGCCTGCCGTAAAAAGCCCACGTAGTTTTTTGTGTAATTTAATAGCATCTTCCAAATTATCCGCTCCTGATAAGACATCATCGACGTGAATACCAATTTTTATTACTTCAGCAGCCAAGGGAAATCGATCCTCTTCATCAAGACCAAGCTACTGAACGGTGCGAAGAGCCAGAAATAGAGCACAAGTCAGACCATATGTGACAGTGCTGAGTCGAAATACTTGAACTGGCTTATTTTGACTTTCGCGCCACAGAATAAGCTGGGGATTCTTATCATCTTCGTGGGCGATGATTTGTCGATACATTTTTTCGACATCCGCAGAAAAGACGATGAAGTGAAGACGCCACTGCAGCAAGACATCTGAAATATTTAATTGCAATTTTGGCCCTGAATGAAGACACTCGTTCAATGAAGTTCCTCTACTTGATCGCCGAGGCCCATTAAAAACTACTCGTAGTTTCGTGGTTGAACTAGCTTCACGCCAAACTCCATGATGTGGAAGGAAAAACGACCGTGAGATGCTCCTTGGATCTGCAGGGATGTTGACCGACTTCATATGCTGAAGTTGATTGTATTCTTCCGTGAATTTTGAATACGCTTCGTGAAGATGAACATCTCGCTTGAACCGCTGTTCCATATGAAGTAACATACGAAGAGCTGGAGAATAAGAATCTCCTAACGATGTGACGTCACTTTTGATTGGAAGACGCACGATGTATCTCCCATCCTTAGTCCTAGAATGAGTCTTTTCGAAATGTTTTTCACACTCTTCTTCCTCAGCTGTTCGGAAAGGCTTAGGAGGCACGACTTCTGAATCCTCCCAAAATTTTTAAAGGTCAAAGAAAAGTTCGTCTCTCTTGGAGCAATGGAACATGTTAACTGTAGATGAATCCAACGATGAGTTATTCCCTGTAGGTCCACAAAGAATCCACCCGAAAACGGTCTTCTGAACTACAGGAGAGCCCGGGTGACCCCTTCGAAGACCCTGTTCAATTAATATTGAATAAACATCTACTCCTAAAATTAGATCAATCAGAGCACTTCCACTAAAGTTGGGATCCGCTAATTGAAGTCCAGTGAGATGAGGCCATTCCTCAAGACTAATTTGATGCTCTGGGCGTTTAGAAATCAACTTCGGAAGAACAAGAGGCCTGAGTTGAAGTTTGAAGCTCGACTTAAACCTGGGTGAGACAACGACGTTGACTGATCCACGCGATGTTCCCGACTTACTTTCCCCCACTCCTAAGAGAACAACAGGTCCTCTGAGCTTTGATCGATAAATTCTCGAACATACTTTGTATGATCAGCTGATGTAGTCACGTTGACCATTGCTGTTGTCAGAAGAACCAATGGTGATTTATTCCGAGAAATTTGCATCACAGAAACCGCATGAGTAGATTGTGCTTGATGAGGCGTTAAAGGTGTAGTTGGTATTATCGAAGAAGACTGTCCTGAGCTTGAAGATGGGTCATGAAGCACCGTATGACGTTTCACCTGACAAATCTGACACAAATTTTTTGATGAACAATTCTGAAATGAATGAGACCCTAAACAATTGGTATACAATTTTCTTTGAAAAATGAAACCTTTCTTTTGCGCTACAGACTGACTTTGAAACTGTGGACACGATATTAGATAATGCAGTTCACGACATAAAAAGCATTTCCTTTCCTGAAATGGCTTGTTCGTAAACTGTTCTTTAGACAGTTGTTCCTTCATTGGCTGCTCTGTAATTGCGTTTACGTTGGCTGTTGTTGAATTCGACGACTTTGCGAACTTTCCAAACCTTTTCTTTTGAAATTGAGACTTTGAGGATTGCTGAGACGAGGACTGATTAGACTGATTTGATGTAGAATCTAAAACTTCCAAGGTCCAAACCCTGGTTTGTAATAATGTTTTCAATTGGTCAAACGTTGGAGGATTCGTGAAATTTCCAAGAGAAGTTTCCCAATCGCGGCGAGAGTGACGATCTAATTTCTCTACAGTAATATATACTAGCCATGATGACCATTTGTCGACCAGTTCCTCTAAGGCAGATAAAGCTTCGATGTTATCGACCGTTGTATTATAAACTTCCTTTAGAGCACTCGAAGATTCAGCTTTCATTGGCTGAATTGAAAAAAGCTCAGCCAAATGAGTGTTGATAAGAACTCTTTTACTTTCAAAGCGCTCCGAAAGCAGATCCCAGCAACGTTGATAATTGGCTTGAGTTATCGGAATTCGATGAAGAAGGTGAGCTGCTTCACTTGTGAGACTGGATTTTAAGTGATGAAGCTTCTCCACTAATGAGACTCTAGGATTTAAATGAACCAAAGATGTGAACAGATCCTTGAAATTTGCCCACTCCGTATATGGTAATTTCCAGAGAATTTTAGCAGTTCAATCTTTGGCATTGATCGACAAGATAATCCAGCAATTTGTGGGGATGAATCATTCATCGACGTAGAAGCAAGTTCATTCGAGAGTTTTTCCAGTTCGTCCATAAAGGCTCCCTTCGCGACAAGATAAGCTTCTTTGGTGGTTGCATATAAATTACTAGTGAAATAAATGTTCGTGGCATTCAGATCGCGAACCTTCACTAACTCCCAATTTTGAGCCTGAAAACGCGTCCAATTTTTTTCTAAGGACTCAAGTCTTGAGACCAAAGTTCCTTTGGTGATCTGTTTTAACTTTTGAGTATTTTCAAAAGCAGTTTGGATCCGAGAGCAAAGCTCGGTTTGTTCCAAAAAGTAACTCGAAATAGACATGGTGAACAGAAAACAGTCGACACACGTTAAAATAAGAGTCCGTGAATACAATCTTTAAAAATGACTTGAATAAAAATTGTTTGTATCAGATAAATCAGTTCGCCAATAAAATAATTATTATTCTAACTCAAATTGTCAACAAGTTTAAAAATTCCAAGAGCGTTGAATTAACATTGAGAAGTTATTTACAATATTTAATTCTTGGAATTTATCGCACCACATCTAAAGACGGAGAAATCACGATGAAATTAAATAAGGTCTAAAAGTCTGACTGTTATTGGTAAAATCAATTAAGATGACACTCCCGAAATAATGTTCACTTTCTCGATTCGAATCGATGGTAATAAAGCTTGAATGTTGTCGACTTACCAGACGCCGAAATATAAACAAAATCTGGGTGGTATTGACAACTCAATGCTCACCGATCTATCGAACCCGTGTAAAGGTTACGAAATCCATGGACACTTGTATGTATATCTTTACGGAAAATTCTGAAAATCCTTCCAGAATCGAGAAAATGCATCCAATTTAATAGTCACTTAGTCACAGACACTCATTAATGCTCTATCATAAATTAAAAATTTATGAAAGCATCTCACTAGTATAACTGTTACACAATGGACACAATTAAAAGAATCGGTCACAATGCACTGACGCTGCACATTGCACATTCAGTCAGATTGACTCTAACAAGCTCTACCAGAATTTGTGCGAATAGTCCTCACACAAGAATTGAATCAATCAATCGAAAAATCTGGCTCGACAGAACCAATGTTTGAACACTGAAAAAACGACTGCACAACTCTGGTAGGAAGACATGCATGTTTAGGTCAAGTCATTGAAAAACACAGCACTTTTAATTAACAACGAATAACACCGGAAAGCCCGTTCTTCATTAAGAACAAATTAAAAAGCTTTACAATTAAAATGAACAGAACTTGTTGCTTGGCGAACGCGGACTGACGAAACGAGAGAATCAAATTCGGAGACCGAGCAACAAGACTATGAGTAAGACAGAGAGAGCGCGAAAACAATAAGACCAGCTTAGACACAAAGTTTGATATCATGTAATAAGAAAATAAAATATAGGACAAACCGAAGAAATATGAATCCAAAATGAACACGAAGAAAATAAAATTAAGAAGACAAATTAAAAATTCAGAAAACAGTGAACTAATGTCCAATTCACAACAACTTTATTTCCAATGTCAATGGTTTTTAAAACTTTAACCCAAATCGATGCCATAAGTAAACAATTTAAGTTCTGTGTATGCGTTTTGAGTCCATTGACATCACCAGGACATTCTCCTGTCAGTTTCAATAACGACACCTCATCCATTGCGTCTGCCACTCCTGGAATATAAGGAACAAGGGGTATCATGGAGTAATTCCAGACCGATCAGCAAGTTTGAAAGGTTGAATGCAGAGAGCAGTCTATTTTCTTCGTTAGTATTTCCCACCTCTGTGGACTGGAACTAAATATTGTGTACAATTTTGCTACGACGCCAAAAAAATGTGAGGGCAGCAAGAAAACTCTCAGATGCATGTACTATGCATGCATAGGCACCTTTCATATTGCTCCCGTTGTCATATCCTAGCCCTTGACAATCTGCCAAAGGAATTTTAAATATCTCTAGTTTTGACATTATAAGCTGAGCAGTGGCTTCCCCATTTTATGAGAACAGTCAGCAAAGGCCAGTAAACGCTCTTTGACTTTATGGGTTCCTCCATCTTCATTGGTGAAACTTAAATAGCAAATTCAAATGCCGTTTATTCAACGTGGGCGATATCTGAAGTTGCATCCACAATCAGTGAATGATACTTTGCTTTTTCGCATTCTTGAAGAATACAATTCATTACATCATTTGCACAAATGACAATAAATTCATTCTCAATATCTGCTGAAAAGTAATGCACCTGTAATATTTTCCCGGTATATTCTTGAAAGTGCCGAACTTCTGGTATGTGGTCATTAAGAAGACGGACATATTTTGCTAAAAGTTCATGGATTCCAAGGCAGTTACATACCGCTGGAAGGGTCACCAATTCTGATACTTTCTCCGCGGAGAGCCAAACCTCTTTCAGCAAGAAACCAGGTTACGTCAAGAATTTGCATCAGGATTTCTTCCACACTTCTCGCTCGTATTGTATGGACCTGAGCAACAAGTCACTCAACGAAGTTTCTGTTTTCAATTTCCTCTATTCTACTTTCACTGCATAAAACAATTTTTGTGCGAGATAATACTCTTATCTTCAAGGTTTTTTTTGTACCTTTTTACACTTTTGTGCAACGGAATAGCCTTCTGGTGATGTCAAAGCTGATTTTTGAGCTTGCGAAAAGTTTGCTGTAAATTCTGCACGGTAAAGGATACAGGGCTTTCCTCGCTCTGTTCCACACAATACAGTCTCTAAGCACAATTTCACCATTCCCTAGCTTCTTCTGAAAAATAGAGGTCGGTACATCACCACCTATACAATCTTTTGGAAAAAAACTGAGGCAAACTTTAATGCGACTTTTTGATGTCAATGTCGATTTTAAAAGTGGATGATCCTATATCAAAATATGACTCAATAATCGGGGGTTATGAAGGTAAGAGTCGAGAAGAAGAAGATGCAGTTAGATTATTACTGGCTATAACCTTGGAAGCTGTTTCTAAGAGATATAGACCGTCAACGTTATCGCCGATTGCGTGAGCAGTGTCTTCATGAGACGAAGAAGGTGCAGTCAAATTATCACTAGCATTATCCTTGGAAGCTGTTTCTAAAAGAGTAAGACTTAAAGAGTTTATAGTGTCTGTGTGAGGTACCGAAGGACTTGATGTTGAAGAAAGCTTTGATGAAGCTTCAGAACTAAAAAACTTAAAAAATGTTTCCAAAGGAAGTTGCCATTTTGATGCCTTCTTTTCGCGGTTTTTTTCCCTTCCTCTTCTGTGCTCCCCATTTATGCTTGTAGTTAATTTTTCGCAGAACAATGCGTATTTTACACAGAACAACAGTTCTTATTCACTATATAGCTTTCAAACTGACTTCTCATGATGAATACATAACGAAAATTAAATGCTGAATCGCTGATCTAATACGATTAAAGTGGCTAAAGAATTCATAACATATCTGCTATCGCTTACTTATCTATAAAATCACCGAAAAAAACAAAGTGTGAATCTAACTTTAATTTCAGGGTACCACTTCCCTGCCACAAAAATAACCTTGGCAGTATGAATGGTACCATTTACACAAGGTATCGTTTCCCTCGGACATGGGGTACGAAACGTCACCTGTTGTCAATTGTTTTTACATTTTTGCGGCAAGAACAACAGACGGTAGTTACGTACCCCAACTCCGAGCCCGATGGGACCCCATCTTGAAATTAGGTGCAAGAAAATTTATTCCAGTGTAAAAAACGAAAAATTCTTAATCAAATTAATGCAATTAATTTTTAGTGGATATTGAAACAATTTATAACTAAAAGTAAAAAAACTCATAGAGTCTAACTAAAATATCTAAATTTCTGGATTTCAAAAATAAAAAATTCAAATTACAGGACCCCGGGCCCTCTGTAGGGCTCCGAACCCCGGGTTTTTTCCCCACCTGCGCCTCCCTTTCGGGGGTCCTGAGTTCCATTCGTCAAGTGCATCTAGTAAGCGACAACTATTTTTGTGAGTAGTCGGACAGGGCTAGCCCCCAGTTTTCCCCATTTGGGCACGACCAATGGTGTAACCAGGACTTCATAAAGGGAGGGGTTTGAAAGGCTGAACAGAAAGTACATTACTACTTACAGACACAAATTAGGATAATTTAGGACATCAAATTTATAAGTACCATATTTATCATTAGTGAGCGGATTGGAGCAGCTTTTAAGTTAACTAACAAGAGCCGCTCGGTTATCCCACGCGGAAAATCCCGATTAGACTCTTATTTATTCTACATGGGTTTCTGTCTGAAGCATTATATTCTATTGCGTTAGACAGCAAACCATCTAGATCAAATGAGTGTCTAACCGTGGTTCTCCACGTAGGACATCCGAGCGGCTCTCGTCAGCTAACTTCACAGTTGCTCTAACCCATCGGACGATGTTATATAAATGTGATGTTACAGTTCTAGAACACAAAACTACAGGTTCTGTAACAGGATTGGAACATACTTAGACCATCGTCTGAGTAATGTCGTCTCCAAATGGACGTGGCAATTCTGTAACGCGGTTACAGAATCGTGTTCTGCCATAGATCTGTAACAATTCTGGAACAGCGTTATATGTAACAAAAATATTTTTAGAACAGTTTAGGAACAGTTTTACAGAGTAACTTTGTTCTGTAATACCGCAGTAACACATATGTAACAGTGTTACGATGTAAATTTGTTCTGTAATCGATCGGTAACAATTCCATGTCGCTGTTACAGCGCTTTGCATTTATTGTAACAATTCCGTAACAGTGTTACAACGATATATGACAAGAAAAAAGGTTTTTTGTATTTTTGCTGCACTTAGTATATATTTTAAATACGCCGATTTCACGCACGGCCCCCTACACATACAGTCGCACGCTTAAGCACGTTGAAAATTCGCACTCCCTGGGGATTCGAACCCTACCCAGACTATTTAACCCGTATGTACCTAGTCGATGCCTTAGCGCTATGGAACCGCTTGAACGTTTGTGACGAAATTTCGGCCATGCTTTTTTGCTGAAAAAGCCACTATCATCGCAGATATCTATTCATTATTTTTTTTATTTTAGCCATATTATGAGAAGATGGTTTAAAAAAAATGTAAGGTGCAAATGGTATAGCCGGGTAAGCATGCAAAAAATGCCCCTTGAGGGAATCAAATGTTGAGTCAGCCTTTTGAAAGCATACAATCAAAAAATTTTTTTTTTTAATTTGCAAACCTTTAGCCGCCATATTGTATGAGTTAGAAGGGGTAACGTCCACTTAAGTTTTTATTTTTTTCTCTGTTTCTATAGTTAGAAAAAATCTGAAAATATTTACAGTACTTCTTTCGGCCATTCTCAACGTGCGTGGTTTTTTCGAAAAAAATTTGGCAGAAAATTCAAACTCAAAAAAATTTCAAAATGTTTTTTTTGTTTGTATTTTTTCGTATCATGAAACTCAACTACTATCTCAGTTTTTTATTATCAAATACTCACCCAAAGAGCTATTATTGTACATTTTTCAGATTTTTTAATTTAGGGGATCTTCCCAAGTGCGAAGTTAGATACGGGCCAGCACTGGCCCAGTATCGGCAAAAATATTGCCGAGAATCCGCTGCCAATATCGTGCCATTGCTGGAATGATAACTCCGGTATGCATTTGGCGGCCAATTCTGGCCCAGACTCTGGCCGCCATCACCGGAGTTAATTAAAAAAAAATTCATTGAATTGTTTTTAGGACGCATCTATATACGACTACATATCGGCCTGGTATAGAGTGAATACATATATTACAATTTTAAATATTATATATCAAATAAAATGGTTAACGCTACGGGGTATCGTACCTACATCTATACCTAAATCTATCGCCTAGCAGTCGGGAGTCTTAACCATTGCGCTAAACCTACGAGTTGAATATCGATGAAAAGGCCATCTTCATAAGCTACAGCTCAAAAAAGTTAAAACAGCAAATTTTAAACTCTCGTTTTCTAATTGAATATTTATTATTATACGAGGTTATGTAAATGTAAAACATACTAACTGTTAATAGAAATATCAATAAAACCATTTTTAAATAAATTATTTATACCGATTACAATGATTCTTCGTGTAATATTTAGTTTTTTCGCGTTTTAGACTACTTTATAACTTTCTACAATGACAGAAAATGTAATTTTTTATGCACATTTGCAATTTGTAAGGTTTGGGTTTTGGGTGTTGTAGACCATTTTACAACGTTTAAGATTGACATAAAATGTAATTTTTTCTGACAATTTACAATTTTAAATAAATATGAAACTTAGAATTTTTTCTTAAAAAAAAAATAAAAAAACAGGAAAAAAAATGTATTTGCGACAGTTGTATTTATAGTTCTCAGACACTTTAGAACACATGAAACATATTTTTCAACGCATTTAAAAAATTTCTAAAAATATTTATACTCTCGGCATAGTATAGCGCCGATCGTGGAGCGACACGTTAGCCAGTACTGACGAATGGCCGATTATCTGTACTATGACCAGTACTGGACCAGTAATATGCAGCTGGTGAACTCCGGCGGAGTGTGGAAATTTCCACACGTAGTAAAAGTAACACTCGGCCCAGGGATGCGCCATTGCTGGGCCAATATCTGGCTTTTCTTCTGAAAATGTGATTTGCGGTAGAAAATAAGATATTCGTCACGGCGATGGGCCGGTGCGGTGCCGAACTCTGGTTTTTTCAAATTCAGAATTATTTGCCGTAGTAAGAGTGACACTTGTCCCAGTAATATGCCTTCGATGGGACGGACTCTGGCTTCTCCACTTAAAACATGCTTTGCCGGAGTAAGGAAAAATTTAGAACTAGTAATGGGCCATTGCTCGGCCAGAATCGCCCTTTTCTTCTAAAAATATGATTTGCCGGAGCAGATAAGATATTCGGCACGGCAATGAGACGATTCTGTGCCGAACTCTGGTTTTCTAAGATTCAGAATGATTTGCCGTAGTAAAAGTGATACTTGTCCCAGTAATATGCAGTCGATGGGCCGATACTAAGCCAAGCTTCGGCTGAAGGTAGGTAAATTTGAAAAGCCGACAAAGGCCGCCATGGTTGGCCCGGAACTTGGCGGATTGAAACACAGAGATTGGCCCAATAACAATAGCCGACTGTTGGCTGCCGTGATTAAGCCAATATTGTGCCGTATTTCAGTAAAGACGAAGTTCGGAACAGTAATGCGCCGCGTGTGGGCCGATCTCTGGCCTTTATTCATAAAACATGCTTTGCACTGATAAAAGTGATACTTGGTCCAGTAATGTGCCATCACTGGGCCAAGCATCGGCTGTATATCGTTGAATTTGAATATTCAATATAGGCAGCCAGAACAGGCACAACACTCTGCCGATTAAAATACCGATATTGGTCCAATAACATTAGCCGATCTTTGGCTGCCGAAATTCGACTGAGCCTGGGCCGTGTGTTCAATTCCGGCAATTCGCACTTGGGATATTCGGCCCGGCAACGAGCCGATGCTGTGCAAAACTCTGTTTTTCTAAGATACAGAATGATTTACCGTACTAAAACTGACACTTGGCCCAGTGATATGGCGTCGCTCGGGCGGATTCTGGCTTCTCCACTTAAAGCATGCTTTGCCGGAGGAAAGAAAAATTTAGAACTAGTAAGGGGCCATTGCTTGGCCACAATCTGGCTTTTAGTCTGAAAATATGATTTGCCGGAGAAGATAAGATATTCGGCACGGAAATGAGACGATTCTGTGCCGAACTCTGGTTTTCTAAGATTCAGAATGATTTGCCGTAGTAAAAGTAACACTTGGCCCAGTAATATGGCGTCGCTGGGCCGGAATCTAGCTTGTCGACTTAATACATGCTTTGCCGGAGTAAAGAAAAATTTAGAACTAGTAATGGGCCTTTGCTGGACCAGAATCTGGCTTTTCTTCTGAAAATATGAATCGCCGTAGAAGATAAAATATTCGGCACGGCAATGGGACGATGCTGTGCCGAACTCTAGTTTTCTAAGATTCAGAATGATTTGCCGTAGTAAAACTGACACTTGGCCCAGTAATATGGCGTCGCTGGGCCGGACTTTGGATTCTCCACTTAAAACATGCATTTCCGGAGTAAAGAAAAATTTAGAACTAGTAATGGACCATTGCTGGGCCAGAATCTGGCTTTTCTTCTGAAAATATGATTCGCCGGAGAAGATAAGATATTCGGCATGGCAATGAGACGATGCTGTGCCGAACTCTTGTTTTCTAAGATTCAGAATGATTTGCCGTAGTAAAAGTGACACTTGGCCCAGTAATATGGCGTCGCTGGGTCGGAATCTAGCTTGTCGACTTAAAACATGCTTTGCC
>CAKNWT010196855.1:0-11356 GCA_932066315.1 Andricus coriarius
TGTCAGGTCCAATCTTGGGTCTATAAGGCTCTCGTTGTCGATTTAGAAACAAAGGAAATTTGGGTCGTAGTTTGCATTACTGGAATTTGAGGCTTTTTTTTATCAAGGTTGTGATCCGAACATTGGATGACGTTTCCTTGAATATGTTGATCTTTTTCCACACCTCTGAGCTTGGAGTGTTGTATTTTAGAGAAGAAGTATTGTTTGAATCTCCCGCAAGTTGTTTGAATCTCCCGCAATCCTTGCTTTGAAGAGGCTGGACCATGCAGCGCATGCAACCGAGGAGTGGTGCGCCTCGCCACCACTGGCGCTGCTCACCGGCTTGACTCGACTCCATTTTCGGTTTTGAGTTAGTTGCGACTTCGCCGCCGTGTGAGACGGACGTCTTAATTGTTCATCAGTGCTACAGTGATTCATAAATCTACTCGCTCAGTGATCAAAGTGTAACAAGTGCTCTTTTTGTTTATGATATTCTCAGTGAATTAAGTTCTAAGTTGTAATGGTTATCGACAGCACGACATTGAGGGACAAATAAAGGAGAATTTGTACTGCAATCTGAAATCAAGTCTGGTCTTTTTCAAGAGGAAACCCCATCCCAATCAAGCGATTAACAAGTATAGTCGATCTAAGAATTGCTATTACTTTGCTTATTTATCTTCCGTGAACTGGCTCGAAATTTCTTAAATTCAATCATGTTTTCGAGTATCTTGTGCTTTTTATATACATTATAAGCGTGCTTCTTTTTTTAGTGCTTCCTCCACTTCTGGATTCACCAGGGTATTTGGTATTTAAATTATTGAAGAGACGTGTTAGGTATAGATTCATCCGCTGCCTCTGTAATGGCATCAACCAGTGCATTAACAATATATCATCAATGTCGTGTTTATTTGCTTCTGAAGGTGATTTTAAGCTGGCTATTTTGGCATCCAACTCTGTATGAAATTTCACCCAGTCAGCTGATTTAAACTTTCATCTTGGCGTATAATTATACAGGGTTGGATGAGAATTTTGTATTTCTATTTTTAATGGAAAGTGATCACTGTTGTAAAGGTCCTCAGAGGCTTCCCGATATATATTTTGGGCTATAATTGCACTGCATATTGATAGATCAATCGAACTGAAAGTAGCATTTGAGATATTAAAACGTGTAGGTTGGTTTTTATTTAGAAGGAAAACGTCAAGTTCATCCAAAAACTTTTCAATTATCCTGCCTCTGGCGTCAGTGTGGTTCGAGCCCCAGAGAGAATTATGGCTATTAAAATCTCCGAGCAGAATAAATGGTTTGGGAAGTTGATCAGTAAGTTGCTTGAGCTCAAGAAGACTTATTTCGTACCGATTTGGAATGTATACATTGCAAATGCATATTTTAGATTGGGTAAGAATAGGCAAGGCGATAGCTTCAAGGTTACTATTAAGTTGGACTTCTTCGTAATGTATATCACTTTCAATGTAATTTGCGACGCCCCTACTGGCAACATATTTATTTGAGAGACTTTTAATAACGGACTTAAAGTTTCTAATTGGTGCGCAAAATAAATCCTGGAAATTTGTTTCTTGGAAACACATTATAGATGGAAATTGATCTTTAATAAGTAATTTAATAAATTCGCGTCGAGGGTAGAACCCATTTAGGTTTCACTGAATAATTTTCAAGGCCATTGATAGGAATTGAGTGTCATGGTTTTCGTTATATTCCGAAATTCACAGAGGCTCTTTATCAGAGCTGATGTTTTTATCACCTGCCAAGGATTTCTTAAGTTTGTTAACTATTTTGGTGCATCTAATTTTTGCTAGGCGCTCTGTTAAGCTCGGATGCAATTCTTTCATCATCGTTATCAGGGCTCGTGTATTGTCAGTATATTCTTTGGCAATAGAAGCCGGATTTGAGGCTCCTCTTGCTTTATCGAAGAAATTTTTAATTTTTAAGTAGCTAAGAGGGTATTTCTCAGGTGAATCTTTAATAATTGATTTTATTCGACCTAGCAGTTCATTATTGGTTTTGCTATTCGTATTTGTAAAAGAATCATTTATTTTCTTTTTGGACTGAACTTTTTTGAAGGGTTTTTCGATATTTGTGGGTTTCCTATTTTCGAGATTTTGTTGCAGGTATGGTGAAATTTCCGAATTTTTAGATGAAGAGCTAGTAGAGTGAGAACATTTCAGTCCTGCATTTAAGGAGTCCACACCTTCCATGACTTGAGTTCCTGGGGGTAGGAGTAGAGGAAACTTGCATGGTTCGAGGTTTGAAGAGTTATCTTTGAGCTGGCCTAAGATACCTGTAGCTGAAATTTTGTTGGATTGGATAGCAATTTTTTGTGGAACTGAAGGGACGGTTTTGCAGTTTTTTGCAATTTGTCCTGATTGTTTCCATAAAAAGCAAGTTACAGTATCAGTAGATAGGTAGATCCAATATGAAGTGTTATCATAAGTTACTTGTAAGGATTCTGGTATTTCTGTGACAGTCTCAGGGTGGATCTATATCTGCCTTCTAAAACATAAAACGTGAGCAAAGCCTGGGCCGGACAATACAGCTCTTAGAAAGGTTACTGTAGAAGCTGTCACTATTCCAATATCTTCTAGTGATTTCTTGAGTACAGAGTATTTAATAACAAAACATTCGTTACATAGGATAAGCCGTTTATTTCAAATTATCAAGAGTCGTAGTTCCAGAGTGTGTTCACCTATGTTTACAGTCGTGTCCTTTTCTGTGAGGGCATCGGCAGTTTGTTTACTATCTAAGAACATACATACCCTTCCATTGGAGATTCTAAAAGCAAATCTAATGATGCTGGGACTGACGTGCCGTCCCACAGCATTCGCATATTTATCTATAGAGACACCTTGAATAGAGTCAATAACAATAGCCTGGTCTTTTTTAGGGAATGAATCACGTTCCGCAGCGTCGGCATAGCTGTTTATTGGAGAGTTGCTCGAGTTTTTGTTATTCATGACTGATACATTTTTTAAACTATGGGGTTCACTACTGTTGGGGTTCATCATGGTTTTGGATGATGCACAAGGATGCGAATTTCCACAGCACTAACACGATATATAGAGGTTCAACTATAACAACGGCCATACCACGCTGGAAGCACCAGTTCCCGTTAGATCACTGAAGTTAAGCAGTGTTGGGCGCGGTTAGTACTTGGATGGATGACCCTCTGATACTACTGCGTTGCTGTTGGCGGTAGTGGGTGTGGTGAGCCCATTTACTACAAATCTACCTAAAAAACACTACCCGAATCAAGTAGTGTCACGCTTACCCCTAGAGGCTCGCCGAAAGGGAAATAGCTTAATGATATACAACTATACACTAGTTGAGAGCGGGACACGCGTACGTATGTAAGCACTAACTATAACACCAACAACTGGGCCCTCTCGTAAACACGTCCGAAGTTGATGGTGGTCGAGTCGAAACTGATGTTTTCAATTGAAAGTTAAGGTATTTTAATTTTAAGTCGTTACAAATTAATTATTCTCCAATTTTTATGTAGATACTTCAACATTTGTTTTTAAATCATTTTAAGTTTTCTCTTCATTTTTTTGTATTAAAAAATCACTTAAAATTCTTCCAGAAATCTTAACAAAAACTTTATATTGTCTTCAATTCTTTCGAAATTCTTATGAAAAACAGCTTTTAAATTTAGTTTTCAAATCTGCAAAAATCTGCGTTTTATTTTACAGTTTTTGGAAACTTTTCCAATTTAAAAGTATTTTTAAAATTGTTTCGAAACTTCTAAATATTTTCTAGAATGATTCCAATTTTTCCTAAAACTTTAAATGAATCTTGCAAAATTTAAAAAATTGCCTTAAAATTTTTCTATCCCAGAAATCTTAATAAATGTTTTTATTCTTTTGGAACTTTTCAAAATGCTTAAAAAGCTCCTTTATTTTTTTTTTAGAAATCTTCGTAAATCTACATTTTGTATTACATTTTTTGAAATCTTTTCAAATCTTCAATTAGGTAATTTTATTATTTTCAAACCTTCTGAATACCTCTTGAACTTACTCGAAGTTTTTTTGAGTACATAATAATTGTCCAATTGTTATTTATTCGTAAAAATTTGTTTTTGTTTCAAAATCTTTAAAATATTCTATTAAAATTAATTTGTCAAAACAGTTATTACCTGTTATATGCATTCAAATTGAAATTGTTTACTTTTGAATATTTCATTAATAATTGCTCATTTTTAAAAAACAGTCAAACATAGCTTACTACTGAAACCTTTTTCTTTCAACATTTTAAAAGAAATTGAAATTTTATTAAAAGCATTTAATTATGAATTTTATTAATTTGAAATTATTTTAAAATTAAACATAGTGTATACAGTTTCAATCGGACCTTTACATTTGTTTAACTACTAAGGCTTTCAATTTAAAACAGTTTGATTTTTATTGTTAAAATCTCTAAACTGTTTAATTTTGAACGAATTTGAAATTGCCTGGTAAAATCAATAAATTATTTTTTAACTTCAAAGACAAGAACTACAGTTTAAGGCCGTGTGAGCGTAATCTCAAATTTTTTTTCACATTTATTCAAACCCAACTTGCGTTCACATGAAACGCGATATCAAGTTGAAAATTTGGGAAACTAAATATGAAGCATGAAGAAACGTGTGTCTGCTCCTACATTTTTTTAATTATAACAAAATAAAATTTTTGTAAAAAAGTTTTATTTGCTTCTTTCATAATTATGAACATTTAGGACGAGGCCCATTTTTCTTAGCGCATCATATTCAGTAAGTTGGGTTTAAAAGAAAACGAGAAAAATCTTAAGGTTGCGCTCATTTGGCCTTAGTTTAAATTTTGTATAATTATATATATTTACAGTTGATCAGCTTCAAACGATTTTTGTCAAATCATTTTAATTTCAAACGCTATTGATTTTTTATTGTTTATGTCTTCAAAAGTGCATTTTAAAATTCTTTTAAATGAAAAAGGACGCTTAAAATTGAGGACCTGAAAGGGGAAATTGGTATGATTAATTGAAAAGTAATTGAAAAAGTTAACATTTAAACCTAAGATTTAAAAAAAGTTGAAATCAAAGTAAAAATTTGGTCAAATTCCCAGTCAAAAAATAACTTCACTGTCATTTCCCGGTCTCACCAAGTTCCCTGTATTTTCCCGGACCAGCGGCAACCCTGAAAAAATATTTGACTTCTTACCCCGAATTTCGGAATTACGAGACACTTAAATATAATGCATTTAAAATTGAAAACTAATCCAGGTATTTAACTAGATTTCTCCATTTATTTGAAAAATAATTGAAAATTAAAATTTTGAAACGTGTTTTGTTGATAATAATAATTTTTATTAACATGTTATTTTTCTGTTTTAAAGGCTAATGTCATTTATGTTTATTCTTTGATAGGTAATGTTGTGAGCCCAAGCGTTAAAGCGGAAGAAGCGTATTGCATTTTTTTAGGAAAATGGAAAATTGTCACAGTTTGATATGACTGTATTGAGGAGAGCTCAAAGAAAGTGACTGCACTTAAAATTAATAGTTTAAAGTACATATTGTCGATTTCATAGTACATACGTATTTGTGGACAAATATAAAAATTGTTGCAAGTGGATTTGTGTGAAAACTTTGTAATACTGTTCATTCTAATTTTAATATATTAACACCTATCCTGTTTTAACAATTACTTACATTAAACTAATTATTTTACATTGAATCAGCATTTTCAATTTATGAATATTTACTGTATCATTGTTATTATTATTATAGAGTCGCAGCGTTACCGAGAAGAATATCAAATTTATTTAAAAATGATCTAGAGGGGACATAAAAATACTGAAAAATATTTTTCTTGAACTGAATTTAGCAGTTTATCCATATTTCAAAATTTATTCTGAATTTATTAGCAATCGTTGAAAAGGTGTCACCAAATTCGGTAACATGAAAATCATACGATTCACATTTTGAAAAATTTTTATATATCGTACTTTTTTTGCATTCTCTCCTAAAAGATGAGTGTTATCGAGTGGAAACGAACCTTTATGGACAGACTTTGAAGCATATTTAAGCACCTTTCAAACTAAAAATATTTATCTCTGTTCATAATTTTTAGATTCCTCAACTTAGTACAAATAATTGCTATGAGCACAAATCATTCAGAAAAACTCTTTTGTCATAAACTTAACAATTTTTGTGTACAATTTTGTATTTTGGGATACGTTACTGAGTGAAAATTTGAGCTATATTTTAAACTCCCATTTCTAGAAAGAAAGCAACTAAAATTTTGTAACCTTGCTAAAAACTATTTTGATGTAAGTAATTTATTCCTACATTATTAAAAAAACCTATTAAATCATGGAAATGGCTAAAACAGCCGGGACCTAAATTCAACAACTTTTTGGCAACGACCAATTGCAATTTTCAATGTATACAATAGCTTCTTTAAAATTTAACACAATGATTTAGTGCTCGGCTTATTTTATACGAAATACAAATGAAAAACGGGTGTCAACAACTACAAAATGGTTGTTTTTATTATGCAAATGATAATTTAATATTTTTAATTGAATTTTTTATATTAAAATTCAGATACCATTTTATAATAAATTTTAAATGTGTGGATTTTGTAAGAGATTGAGTTTACAGTGTTTAATATTTACGGCTTTACAGTCACTCTCTGAATTAAAAAAAAATTTGCTATGTTGCATTTATTAAAATTCAGAATACCTGATCTACTACTATATTTTTTTAAACTGAAGATTATTCCATTCAATACTTCTTCTTATGAAGTTCGAATTTTCCCGCTAACTTCTCTTGCGCCATCTAAAATATGCGACGGAGCATAGACTGGAACTTACCGGGAGTGTACTGTACTTGGAAATCCCTTGAAATCTTTTAAAAACTGTGTTTTTTTGTACCTTGCATCGTTTTTCTCAAAATTAATTTAAAAAAATTTTAATGTTATTTTTCACAATTAAAACAAATACTACGCTTTCTATCAGAAAATGCTTTATGACAAATTTGTAGCCCTTTCTTGAGTGAACAATTTTTGTCTATTCCTTTTTTTCGTAGCTTGTATCGTTCGTCCAAAAATTCAATTTGTTCATTTTATTTTTCACGATTAAAACAAAAACTACGCGTTACATCAAAAACTGATAAACAACCAATTTCCAGATCTTTTTTGGTAGCGCAGCTTTTGTCTTTTAATTTTTTTGCGTACCTTGCGTAGTTTTTCTCAAAATTAATTAAAAAAAATTGTAATGTACTTTTTCACGATTAAAACAAAAACTACGCTTTCTATCAGAAAATGATTTATGACCAATTTGTAGCCCTGTTTTTGGTCCTCTTGACTTTTTTCATATCGTACGTTGTTTGGCTTACAATTTTCATTTTCGTTTTTCTTTTTAATTTTGTAAATGCTATAACTTTGGTAATTTTTTTCCTATCAAAAAAAGTCATCGGAATAAATTGTTCGTCTTTTTTAGTACTGCGAATAGTCGTACATGCAATTTCTAAATCTTGAAAAAAGTGGTCTCAACATTTTGTAAAATGATCTAACTTTTTGAATTTTTATCCAAAACAGCTGGCTATTGAACACGACCTTCAGTTTTTGACACTAAAAAAGTGTACCAAAGGTCAATCAAGTTATCGTGCTCAAAGACAGACATACATGCATACAGACAGACACGGGGGGGTATAAAATTTTACAAAAATCTAATACCTCCTCTGATGAGAATGTAATAATACGGATGACCTTATTGCTCATTATTTTTACTAGTACACGCTATTTATATAGTAGTGTAAATTATATGTATAAAATAGTAGGTGTAAAATCATTTTAAAATTATTGTTTCTTAATTTATCTAATTTTCAGAAACAAGTGAAATCTTAATAATTGTATTAACGGATAATGACTGTAAGTAGTCTTAAATGCATACAGTGATAAAGAGTTAATTAAAAATTTGTTGAGTAAACGAAAATAATAAATTTATTAATTGTGAAAAATATACATTTTTGCGTGGTATGGAAGATTAATATGGTGAAACAAAAAGAAAATGATAAACAAGCAATAATTGCTAATATGAAACAGTTCCATGTTTTTTAATCCCGATGCGAGAAAATAATTTTTTATATTTATAATCTGCCAAAGACAATAATTTACTTTTTTTTTCAACTTCCAGATGAAAATCTGTGCAAACTTACTTGCATTCCCCAAATGAAATATAATTCCACTCGATTATTACTCTTCAGACACGATGAAATCCGTTAAAAAGCAAATCAAACTTAAAAGGAAGATTTTTTTGAATATTCAAAGGTTGATCTTCAAGGGAAAAATACTTCAAAATAATAAAACTGTATCAGATTACAAAATTAGAGAAGACTCATTAACTTTCAATTTAGATATACGATTTGATGAAAATTTGAGAATAGACGTCAAAATTTCGAATGGAGATACGATAACTATTGAAATCCAAAATTCGGCCATAATCAGAAATCTAATATTTCGAGTTATTCAAGAAAACAAGCATCTGTTTTTAATTACGGAGGAATTGTCTTTATTATTCGAAGGAGAAATTTTAGATCGAGAAGAAATGCTCTTGGCCTATACAAAAATCACGGAAAGATTAACTTTATTCTTGGGCTCTGCGTCCAATTTTGAAAATGAGATTGAAATAAAAATCAGGTTTCCAGAGGATGAAGACACATTATCATTATTCACTATTAAAACAAAAAGGTCTACTTCAATAAAACATCGAATATCTAGACATATTAAAGAATATGCCTGATTCTTTCAGTCACGAGAAATTTTATTTTATTTTTGTATTATTTATTTTATTTTTTTTTCATTTTATTCGAAGGAGAAAACCTAGATGAAGAGAAAACGTTTTTGGCCTATACAAAAATCATGGATGGATCAAAATTATTCTGGGCTTGATCACTTAATTTTGATTACGAACCGTGGGATACTATCACGGTTTCGAATTGAAGATGAAGAAGAAATTCCTCCCGATCTGCAACGTTTGATCTTCGGAGGAAGACAGCTCGAAGACGGCAGAACACTTTCTGATTATGATATTCAAAATGAAGCAACACTCTATTTGGTTCTTCGTCAAATGGGAGGATAATAAGAAAAAGGCATTGATTGCTAATTCTGAAAATTGTTGAGAAGAGTGATAACTTAAAATTATTCAATTTTAAAGACTTGATTTAGAAAAATTTGATTTTTAAGACTTCTAATTCGCAGATGTTATTTTTATTGGTTTGTCGAATTATCGACTGAAGTTTTTCTTCAATTTTATACACTTAGAATTTAAAATAGGGTAGTTTTGTATTTTTAGGCTAGAATGTAACAACTTTCGTCGTTAATGCTTGTAAGTTAAAATTTTTCAATAAGAAATAAATTGTAGAATAGAAAACCAAATTTTTTCATTCTCCATTTTTGAGCACCTTCGATAATAAAATTTCCTCAATTTTGAACTTTAAATTTTTTAATATTTTGTGGCTAATAAACAGTTTGGAAAGCCGACAAAAATTAAAATATCGTAATTGCAGTCTTTTTACCGTCCATTAATTTTAATGTTTTGATCCGAGCATAAACAAAATTGTATTTATTTGCGAAAATTGAATTTATGTTCCGGGGCTTTCCGTGTAATTTAAAAATACTTCCACAATTTTCTCTGTATTCATTAGAAGTTTCAGAGTTCATAGTGTACAATCACATTACGTAGTTTGGATATTACACAGTTTCTAGGAAATTTCCGGATTTCCTCTGGCCGGATTGGTCTATCCTTACCGGATTTCATGTTTATTATCACCCGATTTTTTGGTGAAATATATACCGCACGAAGAATACCCTCCGTGTCCAAAATTCCATAGACGTCACCATTGGAGTTTGATACTGTAGGAAGCTTTTGGTTGGGTTGTACGTAGTAAAACAATCCTTCTTTTTTTGATTCCGTTAGAAGAAAAGGTTTGGTAGGAAAAACAAAATTCCGTAGAAATAATGGTACTAATCGCTGGTTTGGATTATAAGAAGGCCTGCCAGAAGAGTGAGGTCTGACAGAAAAATATCTTTGGTGAGGATCAGGTGCGTCATTATATAAATGGTCGTCGAACTGTGAACTTAAATCTGTAAGGGCAAATAGAAATTGATGTTTTTAATATTAAAAATATATTTTAATCAGGACCATTAAATATGGTTTTGTAATATTCTGAGGCTATTTTACATACTGTGAGGTTACACAAATTTTGCAATTCACAAATTCTCAAAAATATAGAATAGACAAAAAGTAACATAAATAATTGTAGATTTGTATCAATTATAAAGCTAACTATTTAAAAAGCTCTCCAAATTTATGTAGGATTTTATTTGAAAACGTTTAAAACTTAAAACTCATCCATTTCATATCTTTTGGAACAATATTACAAAAACGATAATTTTTAAAGAACATGTAAAACTTTCGACTAGGAAATTTGTCAAAATTTGAAAAATGCTTACAAAAAAAAAGCTTCATCAGTGATCTTTAAATTTATAAAGTGTTTTTGGAATTCATTCATTCTATTTGACAACGATCCAAATAATTTTTAACTGGAAAAATTATCGTTGCAAACTTTAAATAGGTTTACAGTGTTCACAATTTTCATCTGATGTGCCAGTTTAAAAAATTAAAGTATATGAAATTGCACATTGTTACAAGGTTAGACCTTTTCGAAAGGTATTTTCACAAACTTTGTTATTTAATAGAACTGTGCAAAAAAATGCGATCCGATTGTATTGGACGCACTTCGAATGTCAAAAAACCAAAATTCGATCCGTACCACGATCGGATCGGTTTTTCGATTCGGTCGGCCATTGACTGTCGAAAATCCAATATGCGGATTGACAAAACTCATTTCAAGTTTTTCATTTATAATTATAATTCTGAAAAGCCAAACCGATGGAAATAACAGTTTGAAAAAAAATTTGTATTCTATATTTCTGGCATTTGGATTGCTAATTGTGAAATGAGAAATTGCATGTAATATAAAACATATGTACCTCCAATCTTCATTAATTTGTATAGTGTTGCATTATATATATGTATATGTATGTATGTATGTATATATATATATATATGACAAAGCCTATGACAAAGCCATCGAACGCGTCCTCGGGTTGCAGATAGAGGGTCCCTGTACCAAGGGTTTCTGCTGAATATGATTACAATAATTAATAAGCAGTCGCGGACAATTGTCTAGGGATCGTCCCGAAGGAACAACCACTAAGCGGAGGCGTGACAACCGTGTCGAAAGCTGAATGGCACATTGGGGAGGTGTCTTAAACGGTGACTCTGGGATACCGGGCAGCCTCTCAGAGTATGCAGCCTTATCCTTGCATGCGGGGCTCTACAAGGA
>CAKNWT010196859.1:0-10688 GCA_932066315.1 Andricus coriarius
AATCGTTTGTGGCAAGGTACAGGATTGGGGAAAGAAAAAAGTTTATTATTGAAAATAAGAAATATCGACCGATGCACTTAGGCTTTACGGCAGTAGTTTGAATTCTATTATTCTCTGTCGGTAAAGAAGTAATTAAAAAAATAATTCTTGCACAATTATAAATATTTAGGACCAGAGCCGCGTTTCTCAGTGCTTCTTATTTATTATCGCAAATTTTCAACCCGATGTGGCTATTCGTGTGAGAATAAGTTTACAAATAAAAAAAGTGTCGGTAAGGTAGGAAGCCGGGCACGTGACCCACTCGTCACATGGCCTTAAGAAAAGCTTTTCTTATTTCTTCGATACCATTCAAAATTCTTAAAAAGCATCGAAATCTTAAAAATCTATATTTTGTTACAAATTTTATTACATCATTTCAAACCCTTAACCTGTCTAAATTTTTTTTTATTATTCAAATTTCTCTTAAAACTATTGTAGAATTCTGAAAAGTAAAACAAATTAATTTAAAATTATGTATCATTTTCCCAGGAATTTTTAGAATTTTTCGATTATCCTGATTCCCTTCCAAATGCTTAAAAAGTTTCTAAATTTCATTTGAAATTTCTTGATACCTTTTAAAAGTTGGAATAATTTTTGGAATTTTCCCAAAATTCTGATAATTTTTTAAAATGGATTAAAAATATTTTGAAATGAAAAAATTGGCTTTAAATCTTCCAGATTTTTTTTACATTTTTTCAAATAATTTGGAACGTAATTTTTCAACATCAAGAATCATTTGAAATTTTCTAAAGAATTTCAAGAAAAATTTTTATTTTATACAAAGAATTTGGTTAACTATATGGCTAATGAATATTCTAGTGCTGCTTTATATTTTATATTCGTTATCTCTAACAGTGATATCGCAATTTATATAACCTTTTACGTTTAAGCGGAATTCGAATATATAAGCGATTATTCGAATAAACAAATAAATATATTTTAGATTGTAAAGGAATGCAAAATTATATCAAATAATATCCAGGAGTTGCAAATGAACTACTGGTAAGACTCTCACTGTGATATAGTTTTCCCCAATTGCTTGTCACATTTTCCCTAAAATGTACTGTAACTCTCGACTTACATTTAAAGCCTGTCTGTAGGCAACTTGCTAAACTTATGAGAAAATACTCAAAGAGTTGCCAACAGACAGGAGAATTCGTATTGCGAAAGACCGTGAGTCCCCACTAAAAAGATCTCAGAGTATTGGGAGGCTGAACTGGGTCGAAAACAGAGGAGCAGCGGTGCTAACAGACCACGACTTTCTCAACTGCGCATGCGTCAAGTAAGGAAGGGGTGACAAAGAGAACATCAGTTTTCTTCCTTACTCCACCATTGCGCAACGCCTGCGCAGTTAAAGAAGTCACGGTCCGTTAGCACCGTCCATGGACTTGGACCTCCTCGGCAGTCTTCTTCATATTAGCCAACGTTAATATTAAGAAGACTGCCCAGGAGGTCCAAGTCCATGGACATAAGAAGGTAGGGGACTGGGCACGTGCAACAAGAAACATGACAAAGCAGTTTAATTAAGTATTATAAAATAATAAATAAGTAATAAATATATATGCATAATTAATTAAATATATTGTTTGTAATGTTGGATGTTAATTTTGGCTTTAGGGTCAGAGTAAATAATTCAGTCAATTTTTAATTGAACCAAACGTTTCGGCGCACAATGGTGGCCCTCATCAGTCAATATAATCTCCCCACTGAATATTAATTAAATATATATTGAATAAAGTATCAAGTATTAAATATGAAAAATAATATAAAGTGTTTATAGAAATAAAAAATAAAAAAGGAAAATTAGTTATTAATAAATAAGCTAAAACTGTCGAAGGATAAAAAAATAAAATTTCCGGAATATAACTCTTTTGATATTGAACTATTTGGTCGAAAATTCGTTTTTGGTTAAAAAGCATTTTTTTCAACTGAAAATTGAATTCTATCACTTTAGCTGAACGATTCTCTTTTTTTCTTAAAAATTCATTTCTCTTGATAATTCGTTTTTTCTTTAGTATTTAAGTAATGGCGATATTATTAAAAAATCCTAGAGCAGTTATAATTTAAACGTACCTTCAAGTACTTAGCAACAACTGCTCTCGCTAGATGCAAGGCATGATTTTAGATTGAAGCCTGATCATTAGAATGGTCCTTTATTTGTGGAAAAAAATCTCGACCATTAAAAAATAAGTCTTTCAGGACTTCATTTGTTAGGAAAGCTTCAGAAAATCTTTTTGAGAGATACTTTCCTCCCTCATCTCCACCACTTTCCTTTGATGCCTGATTGAAGACCTTTTCAGCTTGACGGCAAAGGAGAATTACCTCCTGCGATGGATATATTAGACCACCCTTTGTTTTGAATTCAATAAGATTAGAAGACTTTTGAATATTTCCTTGTAAGGTCTCGACACAATCTGCGCAGTTCAATTTCTTAGTTATAGACCTGACTACAAAACCAGCAATGTAAGTTACTACATTTTCGACGAAGTCATTCGCTTTTCTAATCTGAACAAAATACTCTTCTCGATCAAAAGGATTAACCATCTGATAATATAAAAAGTCTTCTTTATCTTCCAGCAAACGCCATGGTCCACTTGATAGGTTAATTATATTTTCGAAATCAACCACTTTTCTCTTTGACGAAACGTGCAGGATAGATATGGTATCTAAAGGGATGCAGTTACCTTGATTATCAGACCTAATTTGGTTATGAACAAGAATTTTCTTGTATATTAGTTTGAATTGGTGACAACTGGGATTATTATTCCCACCGTCGTGGGATTGCACGCATGAGAACAGTAGTTCTATATGATCCTGGCTCAGTTTTTACGCAGGAAGGTACTTTAGGATCTTTTCTTCTTCTACAAATGTGGAAAAAATCATCGGAAAGCTTTCAATGCATATTAGAAAGCCGCAGAAACCAGTTTTTCGTCGTGTATTAATAGTTTGAGTTCTATTCATCGTTTTTAAATTTAAGATATAATTCTTACATTGCTCAAAGTTTTGGAGAATAATTTCTTAATTGCAAGGTAACATGGCTTTCTTAAATCCAGCTTGTCGCGTGTTCCTGGAATTTAAAATATCAAAGAGGTCATTGAACATTAGTAAAAATTTACCTGTTGCGGAGCAATTTTGAAACTGAGGCAATTTTAATACATCTCGACAAAATTCTAAAGCACAGGCTAATGATTCGCTGAAAATTTGCGCAACAAATTTGACTTTTATTTTCTGTTTCCTAAATTCAAGATGAACTTTATGCAATTTATTTCCTAAATGAAATCCTTCGTTCTCCTATAACTGATGTAGAGCTTCCACGAAATCCCAAGAAATTATTACCATAACCCAGGTGGAAAATTCAGTAGTCCGCCGGAGTTCACCACCGGTGCAGTAATGGAGCAGTACTGGTCACCAGTATAGATGATCGGTAGTTCGCCTAATACTGGCGGACGGTTGGCTCCACGATCGGGGTAGTACTATTCCAAAACCGCTGGAATGTATAACATGGCCGCTATTAGTCGTTTAAGCTCTGCAAAGAAAAAAAAATTGCATTTGTATATAAAACTTACAAATGTGAGGTAGAAACAAGTTAGGAATTCTTACACATGCATAACAGGCTTGTGGCAAACCAGCATCAGCAGTCCTCTTGCATTTGAGGGTTGCTTTCTCACTTGCGATGCGCCCTTCCCGTAGCAGCCACTTCGAAAGTTTCGCGACTGCCACATTCGGGAAGGGACGCAAAATAGTCTTCAACCACTCCCTTTCTTTCGCTTCTTCAAACAATATTTTACAAACGCTCTTCATTCCACGTTATATTTGCTCGAAGTTTCCCATAACCATCAAAAGTATTCCGAATTAGCTTCAGCATGTGACGAGGACCTGGGAAAACCATCACCTTTTCTTTTGTGACAGGACGAGGAAAATGTGGTTGGGAATACAGGCTGTCATTAGGAGTTTCGGAAAGTAATTTAGTTACTGCAGCATTCGTTGCAATGCCGTCGAACGTCATGCTTGTCACTGTAATACCAGTCTCATGCAAACACGTTAGAGCTTGCAAAATCAAACCACTTTTTTCGGCAGCACTAATTCCAGCAATAAAAAAGTATCCGAAAGGCATCTTCCACCCCTGGTTGATGCAAACGACATGAAAAGCAAGAACCTCTGAAGCTAAATTTTCATGATCTGTTCCGAAGTCTGGACCTAAATCAACATATCCCACACGTTTTCCGTCTGCCCCTTGCGTTAAACCTTTTCTGATATGAAATTCATCAAACATAGCACAACCCACTACAGGAGAGTCAGATTTCTCAACTCGTTTTTTAATAGCATCTAAAGATTCAGTATGAAAACTAGGATCGCCATTAATGCTCTCATACCATTTTGAAATTGTTCGAGGATGTGGCAAGCAAGAATCAAAAGTATTACGAACGTAGTTATATGCTTTAGGAGAATAATAATGCAAAGTTACAGGAAAGCTTCTTAACTGAGGATCATACGTACGAGGTACAGATTTTTTTTAGCCTTTCTGAACAATCGTTTCAGAAGATTTCTACTCGACTCACCAATAGTTTCGAGGAATTCTAATTGTTTTTCATCAAGGAGTTGTTTATCTCGTAATCCCTTTAAAACTGAAGCTAATGATGCTAGTCGTTTTTATCCTTTCGTTTCTGGTTTTGTTGTAACATTTGTAACATTTGTAATTTTGTATTGATTGACTAGTTCCTTCCGCAGGATTACTTTTGTCGGTGAATGAAAAATTCTTGCAGGTGAAACGCTTGTTCCCATATCTCTTTGAAGTTTTTTTGTTTTTGGAGTCAGACACATATCCGATGGACAATAATCATCCGTTTCTGAAAAATATCTTATTATTATTGAAATGAATGTTCGAAATAAAAATCATGCAAAACTTAGTAAGGTCGATAGTAACTTACGTGTAGAAATTTCTCTCGTAACCTTACAATTATTAATTGCTTCTGTGTCACAGAAAAAAACTTAAAATTAGATTTATTGGTAATTAGACTATTTCACAATGACTACCCGATCGTCTGCTATGTCGAATAACGGGTATGCAAAATGCATTGGTGTCCTTATGAAAATCATGATTTACGCAATTTCTGAATAAAATACGATTATGGATGCGCTTGAAGTCGCCTTCAGCGCACGTTGTCGATAAGTATTATATTTTTTTGAAGTTTTTATCGTTGCAAGAAAAACTATTGCAATTACTCCGTGACCTTCTAACCCAAAATTTCACGTAGAATCCGAATCTCAACAAGTTAAATGTTCATCTTCCCTTTTTAATGAGTTTTTCTTGCATGATACGGAGAGGATACGATGTGGATACTATAGCGATACGCTGTAGCGTATCCGTTCCGTTCATTCAGTCTGCTAGGGATTTTTTATCACTTCGGTTTAATTGATTAATTACTCCCACAACTAGTAGCAGTTGAACGTTTTTGGTGTAAAAAATAGAACAAATTATGAAAAGACGTACTTTGATAAGTTCTTTCAGTCTAAAATAATGTTATATTTGTGAAATTCAGAACTACGTGAGAAAAACTGACCAGTCCCTACTAAAAAAAAAGTCAGGAATCGTCACAAATGGTCAAAAGTTCTGACGATTCCTGAACATCCTGACCATTCCTGACGAGTCTGACTATTTCTGAAGATCCTATCAGGTAGCTCATCGGATAGGACCGCAGGTAGCCCAACCTAAAAGGATTAAAAATTGAAAATAATTTTTTTCTAAATGTTGCATAAACAGATTCAAAAGTTAGAAATTCAATATCTACGGGTTTCAACGATTTCAGATACCTAAAAATTTTCCTACAAAATTGAAAATTAGCATAAATATAATGTATCTTGTAAAGAGAAAGAGATACGTCAAAACGGACAAAATTTCCAAATTCACCATCAGTCATTTAATATATGAATATTAATAATTAAATATGAATAAATAATATAAAATAACCTGGGAAATATAAAAGGGATTAGGTTTTATGGCATTCTATTCTTGGACCCCTAATAGAAGGATTATCCTTCGGACCCAAACTCTGACGAGTTCTGAACATTTCTCATGAATCCTGACTTTTCCTGACGATTTCTGTTGAGAAACGTAACAAAAGTGGTCAGAAATGGTCAGAAGTCCTGACTTTTTTTTAGTAGGGGTACTTGAAATATTAATTTTTTTCTGTTCAAACTGAATACTTTGTACTTTTAACTTGTTTTATTTATAAACTATAAACATAACTATAAAAAAAGTCAATTATTAATTTATCCAATATGACATTTTCGCGGAACTTTGACTGTAGAAATCAAATGCTCGATTGATAAATATAATAAGCGGCCTACGTCCGCTGTATAATGAGTGGTGAGAGACGTTATTCCAAATTTAAGGTAACAATTAACTTTAATGATTAAATGCGGTACATTGCGAGAACGTGTCTCTTGGCGGTGATGGCGTCTGACTAAACGTAAGTAGTTTCTCTAGAGAGGAAACTTTCGCATCGCTCACGATGCCTACTTGACCACGGGTCGCGTATATAGGTTGGAAACTCGCTCGCTGACCAGTGATCCCAACTTTGGCATGTTAAGCTACTGCGCTTGTCCGGCGCAGCGGCCCTCATTGGTCGCTCTTGGCGCGCGATTTAAGCCTGGTATAATTAAAAATGATTGAAATTAAAGTAGGTAATTATTATAAATTGCACATTAATATAAGACATTACGTAATTTGTGATGTGAGGTTAGAAAAAAATACTGATGCGTATATTTGGTTAATAATAGCATATTTTCTTTGAATTCAAAAGATAAATTTATATTTCATCAACAAAGCTTTTTGAAGATAAATGCATTTACGAACATAAATGTGTGTAGTTCTTATTTGAATACACACTTTATCTTGAGTATATTGTGCAATTTATAATGGTTAATTATACCCTTTTTGAATCGCGCGCCGACAGCGACCAATGAGGGCCGCTGTGCCGGGCAAGCGCAGTAGCTCAACATGCCAAAGTTGGATTCACTGTCGCTGACTCAAACTCGCTGAGTGGAGTAGTGGGGGTGCTACGACCCTACGTGACTAGAATAGCTAGTGCTACCTAGGGGTTGGTAAACTCTTCTATTCTGGGCGCCAGCGACTTAAGTATACAAACGTTTAGTACTGTTTATTACGTTTAATGAACGAAAGTGAACGCGTCTAATATGTTATGCTAATGTTTTCAGTGCCTGGTGAGAAGTGAGAAGTGATTCGTTACGATTATGAGTGAAATATGCCAAAGTTAAAATGTGATGTGTGTAACAACACTTTTGCGAGGAGTGACTGTTTAGAGTTACACATTAAAAGAAAACATCAAAGCGAATATATCATGCGTTTGGAAAGGCTCTATAGAACTTTAAAGTATGAATATATAAATGGAAAAAAATTAAGAGATTAGATAAATCAATAGTGGTAATTATGAGATTGGTGAGAGCTAAATTGTTTGACAAAATAATTTCTGCACACAAAGGGAAGCTTTGTACCACCATTTCAAACATCCGGACAAGGCATAAGAAATCGGACGAATTCTATGAAAAATTCGTTATTGAAACAGATAATGTTTTCGCTGTTCCATCCCAGAGCTCTACTGAATTGTATGATGTGCGTAGAGATGTCAAAGATTGCCTCTGTGAACTTAATTGCGATGATTGCAATGCATACATTCACGAAGTTTACTGCACTTGCATCGATTCGCGTATAAAATTACAAATGTGTAAACATATTCATGCTGTTGCCCGATTGATTAAAAACAAAAATGCACCTCCCGAAAGCAATCTTCACACCGTAGATAATATATATTTTCTCGTCAATATTCTGTCTCCTTTTTTGTGTTATAATTCAATTGAAAATTGACCATTATACATTAATTAATAAACTGATTTCCTTTCACAATGTGATAACTTATGCATTGAAGAAAAAGGCGCACCCGAACTTGACTCAATACTACAAGAAATCAGTAACAAACAATTTTCAAAAAATGATTGTGAGAATACACTACAGAAAAGAAAGGACAAGTTTCGGGACTCTATTTGTTCTATGTTGGACAGTTTGACATTGATAAAAGAAGTAGATTCTTTTGAAATAATTGCATCATCCATCCCTCAAACTACTGCAGCTGTCAGAGAAAGCCAAAATTTAATGGATGCCAAGTGTTTTAAATCAAAATGTGACTCAAGTGGGGGAAATATAATACCTCAGAGAAGATTATTTTCCACGAAAAAGAAGCAGAAATCAACTAAGAGTAACGCGCGTCTTGAGAAACCAATAAACCCCAGCGTTGCTAGTAATATTGCTTCAAATTTTTTAATTTGAAATAATATAATTCTTTATAATTAATATTATTATGACACAAGCTATTAATCTCTTGAAGACTTTCAAATTTCTCAGGAACCTTAAAACTTGACTTACTTGTTTAAAATTACAAAAGGTATGCCCTCTTCAAACGTAAAAAAGAAATTTAATTTATGCCTTCATTTTGGTGTGATTTCTATTTTCTAAAGCAAGTTTTATTATTAATTAAATCGAATAATTGTACAAAAATTATATTCAAGAATAATTGATTGATTGATGAATGAATACATTATGTTAAAAATTATTTCCTAAATAGCTCATTAGTGAAATAACAAAATCTCTATCTTAAAAGCTTAGTACTAACTAACGAGGTGGGCCAATACAGAAAAATTTGGTGACAAATAGTTTATAAGAAATGCATGACGAAAAGTTTCAGTGGAGCGAATGACATCTGAAACGAAAGACCTTGGATACTAATAGGCCCGAGTGTATTTTTGTAAGGATCATTACCTTGATATTAGCAAATCATGACAAGATGCTAGGTTCAGAAATTCTAAAGAATGCTTTTGCCCTTCATGTGGCCTCTAGAGGTCACTCGAACACGTGGATCTTGATGCTGACGTGTGCGTGTCATATGGGTCACGGATTCGTGATCAGTGCACCTGAAAACGTATATTCCACTTGGTTTGGTTGGAGGACTTTTTGATTTTATTTAGTGGCCCTGTGTTATTTTTTAACTTCAATATTTTTTGAAATTATTCCTCATTCTTTTAGGGCATTTACTTCATCCTCTATTCATCGAAAAAGGTGAACGGAAAGGTTGTAAAAAAGCATAACGCACGAGGCAAATTATGGTGGAAATATAGTAATAATTTCAAGATTTTACTGCACGAGGGAACTCGTATTCGACGGAGGATGTTGAAGAAAGACAACCAGTCATTCGCAAGTGAGGAGATATTTGAGATATTTGAATGATGGCTAAACAATTATTTTCTGTAATGCTTCTAGCTGTTGCAGTACCAAAATCGCTGACGGGAATTCTCCTCTGGCTAGAAGGCCAGCTAAAAATCACAGAAAATGTAATTAATATGTGAGAGGAAACTGCTCCATACCGATACAATCTATTGCACCGAGGTCAGCTGCAGTACCATGTTCTTATTAAAAGATCTGGAAAATGTCTACTGGACAGTTATTTTAATAAGTACCCTTTTTAGAGGCAACCTGGTGGCTACGCTTTGGCACGTTTTTTTTTCTAGGCCTCTTCTCCTAAAATATGTCCTGAATATTGACTTATTATTATGAGAGTAGTTGTAGGCACCGGAACCTACGATCATGGTTTCTTAAAGCAACCAATCCCGACGCCACTGAAACGTGTACGTCATCCACTTTTGCTCCTTCTGTCCTAGAAGGTAAGCAGGAGCGGGAAATGCGCGCGAGACAACATCGTTTAACACTGTTCCTTGGAGTCAGGTCTCTAGCCGCAGATGATGTTACGCGTTTTCTTCTGCATGTGAAGGTAAATATAGTTGAGGACAAATATTCATTTTCTAAATGATGTAATATGCTGTATATAATATACTATTATATTATACTTATAATTCAATTTTTTTATGTATTATAGGTTATAGATTGCTATGATGCGGAAATCAATAGGATATAATTAAACGAGCTCAGATCTGTATCTCGCCTTTTGCAATTGTTGTGGGAACCGACATAGAAAATATCACGGACTCTTATATTTGTCTTGATGGCGTGCAGTTCCGAGTAGCTTCTCCTCTACACGTGTTCGAGCGGAATAATGCCTGTAATATAAATTCATGTTAACTTCGATTTGTTCTTTAAATACTTCACAAAGATTTTTTTTTCTCTTCGAGCAGTATAGAGTTTATTGTACCAAGCGGCAGGCCTATTGTTCGAGCAGGTATGTTTACAAAATTTGGGTTTTGTAAATATACGCGGTTGACTAGTGAGGTAATGCGGTGTCAGAGTTTGTTGCTAATTGTTGAACTCTTCTCAAACGAGCTTGAGGGCTCAGCGTGAGCGGTCGTGTTTTTCATATTCGGCGTGAATTTGTGCGGGTTCCTGATTTTCGCGATAACAAAAGTGGCTGTTCCATTTTCTTGTGTTGCTTATTGTGAGAGCTGATCTCTTCATTCGTGTCCCTTTCTGACCGGATCGTCTTCACCTTGGATTATATACCTTGAAGATTGATCGTGTTTTGGATTATGTGAGTGGTGGATTATGTGGATTATGGTGAGAGCTTCCTAATATTAATTAGTATTGTAAAGGGCTTTTCCCTCCACTCACTGAGCGGAGGGTTTTTATG
>CAKNWT010196864.1:0-10803 GCA_932066315.1 Andricus coriarius
GAGATTCCGCCGGTCAATCGCATTGACCTCGTCTTGATTGGCTCCCCCAACTATAGGATAGTCGGCATTGTTGTCCGACCCACTGTCGGGAGCCCTGCGCGTTCGATTGTTTTGAACCGCACTTACTACAACTATGTTTGGTGTTGTCATTGTTGTTCCCACGAGCAGCTAGGGAAAAGGTTACGTCCGTCCTTGTAGAGCCCCGCATGCAAGGATAAGGCTGCATACTCTGAGAGGTTGCCAGGTATCTCAGAGTCACCGTTTGAGACACCTCACCCAGGTGCCATTCAGCTTTCGGCACGGTTGTCACGCCTCCGCTTAGGGGTTATTCCTTCGGGACCATCCCTGGACAATTGTCCGCGACTGCTTATTAATTATTGTAACCATATTCAGCAGAAACCCTTGGTACAGGGACCCTCTATCCGCAACCCGAGGACGCGTTCGGCGGCTTTGTCATAGGCCCTTCGGTATTAATTTTTTTCTTTCTGATTCTAAAAATATTTTTCGTCCTCTTTTGAAATCCGTTGGAAAAATTATAAAAAATTTAAAATTGACAAAATGGCGGTGGTTTTTCTAAAAAATGTCAAACCTAATTTTCTCAAAATCCCCAGCGTCTTTTTTTTCTCTTGATTTTTTTTAATGGTACTGATATGGTGAACATATTTTAGTAGAGTTTGTCTTGTGCCCGCGTCTTGGAGAGAAGAGAGATTTTTTTTCTTTTGAAAAATGGAAATTCGCGAATTTTGCAAAAAGAAGACGAGATATGAAAAAAGTTGAAGAATCAAAGTTATTTATTTTAAAAAGTTCTGCAAAAAAGTCCTCTGGCACTAATTTCTGTCTTGCGTGATTTTTGAACTATTCGCGTGAATAATAACAATTTTCCGCTGTCATAAATAATCAAGTAGGGTTTAAATCAACAGGAAGAACAAATTTGTCTGCATAATGATTTCCGAAAAGTCTAAATATTCGAAACGAATATCTACACCCTACTTGATTATTTGTGATAGCGGAAAATTGTTATTATTCATATTTTAGCGAATAGTTCAATAATAGGGAGAATTCGCGTATCGTTCCGTAGCGTACGGTAAACGCCAAAGTCACGTGATATAGTTTCTGCGCATGCGATGTGAGTGTAGCGTTACTGTTCTACACTATCCGACGTTCGTTAGCGTATCATTTAGCGTTTATGGTATCCTACGAAACGCTATGCAAAATCTCCCTAATAACACAACACAGAAAACAGCGCCAAAGGACTTTTTCGTAGAACTTTTTTTAAGGAATAACTTTGATCCTTCAACTTTTCTCATAACTCGTCTTCTTCTTGCAAAAATCGTGAAAATCAAGAGAAAAAACGCCGGGGTTTTTGAGGAAATTAGGTTTGAAATTTTAAAGAAAAACCGCCGTCATTTTGTCAATTTTGAACTTTTTGAAAATTTTCCAACGGATTTAAAAAGACGACGAAATATATTTTAAGAATCATAAGAAAAAAATGAATACCTATAATAGCTAAAAAAGATCATACTTTTAACGAAAATGTTGACAAGTTTTTGGTAACTCACGTTTTCAATTTTTTAAATTTAAATACTCATAACTTTGTCAACAAAATTTTTTCATCAAATCGGTGAAATACGTGTCGTCGAAAATCCATTGAAAAACAACATATTTCGTGTTGAAACGATTCTGTGACTTGAGCTTGCACAGCCCGCCCGAATGGAAATGAATTCACGCTCGCACACAATCACCTATTTTGCGCACTTGTATCACAAATAACTATTCTGGTCCTAAATGAATAAAGAAATTAAGAAGTTCGTTCTCTCTTGCGACCTATGCCAGAGAGTAAAGAGCTCTAACACAGCGATGGAGGATAAATATGTCAAAATATACCCGATTAAGGAAGCCACTTCGTTCACTGCTGTAAGGAAGCTGTTTTATTCGTATATACCGGAAATGGGTAAACCAAACCGGATTCTTGCTGACAATGGAACACAGTTCACTTCTCCTGTGTGCGGTGATAAGTTGCGTGAATCTGGAATTCAGGCAGCTCACACTTCGGTTCGACACCCGCAAAGTAATCCAACTGAACGCGTTATGAGAGAATTAGACTGACTATTCAGAACACTGAGTTCGGAATCACATGCGGGTTGGGCGAAACATATTTCGGATATCGAATTCTTTCTAAATATCACAACCCATTGTTCTAGGGGTTTTTCTCCATAAGAATTGCATTCTGGAATCAAGCCCACGAATTAAATACAGAAACTAATTGATTTCCCTCTTAATGCGGACCTCTCTTATGATTCCAAGATCATATTAGCTAAAGAACGTATTCATAAGAGTGTTGAATATCGAAAAAATGTTCAGGGGGATGCGTCCGTTGTCTTGCTGAATGTTGATGAACTGGTATTGCTTAAAGTCCCACGCCAATCAAAAGAATTTGATAAACTTAGTCACAAATTTTTTCACTTTTTTTTTGGCCCATATAAAATCTCTAAATTTTATGATAATAATTCATATAAACTGATTCATCTCGGTAACTCAAACCCATTGAAGGGATATTTTAACCGATGTAGTCTAAAAAAATATATCCAAAGGTAGAACAAGTATTTTATGAGTAGAGTATCGACATCCACCTATGATAATTCAGGAAAATATGATGACTTAAAATAAATGATCGTCAGCACTGATGTATTGTAGCCTGCGTGAATAAGTAGCGATTAGTGTATGTTTGAATTTTAGGTGTTAAGCATTATGTATGGTACGTTATTCGATACTGATTTTTGACGTGCGGCATGTTCGATGAATTCCCCTGATGCAATACATCGAAATGGGGATGATGTAATAAAAATACACATTTTCAATGATCGAGGTAGATGGTATGATACATTAATTTTAAGTTATTATTACGCCAATCAGGGTATTCCTGTGGAGTGACAACGGAAATACGCGGCAAAGTAGAGAAAGCGGCGTTTGTCAGACGACATATCGCAATCGAAAGTTGTCGAAGCAACATTGTTTTAGTAGGCCTTTTGCCGATTTTATACGCCACGTTTAGCTCAGTGAGCCTATTTTGCCACGAGACAAGTAAAGTCCATTTGTAACGAATTGTTGAAGTACGCGAGCTGGAAGTGTGAGTGTTCGGGCATAATTCTATCAAAAAATCAACTTATTTTTCAGCGTGGTCTTTTATTCCACTTGACTGAATAACGATTCTTGGTTTATAATTTTATCGAGAACCAATGCCAGATGCTAATTCTACATTGTTCTAATTGTTGACTTGACAATCATACAAATTAAATTTACTAACAATGAAATAAGCAGCCCGATTTCTACTTCTCATGGCCCCCTATTTCACCGAATCTCATCAAGCGACAACAATATAATCGCAGTTGACCAAATCCGAAAAAACGTGAGAGTTGGACATTTTCAAAAGATTATAACTTCCACACATATTATTTTTAGATTTCTATTCAGAATCTCTCAGGAACAAAATATGTTGTTTTTTAGAGGAAATAAGACGATACGTATTTTTGCGATTTGTGAAAAAAAAAATGGTTTACGAAGTTATGCGTATTTGAATTTTTGGCTTTGTTTTTCTTGCAAAAAACAACAGATACGAAAAAATGTTAAGTAAATAGTTTGCACAGCTCGCTTTCACAGAAATTGCTCATATTTTTCTAGTCTTTCAAATTGCTTTTCAAAATTTATATATAAATGAACAATTGAAATTCTTAGATGTATTTATTTTTTCTATCATTCTGTGATAGTTTAATGTGTCTACGCAAATTTAGATTTACATAAATGGGTAAAACTTGAATAACGAATTTGAATGCCAAACGACAAGTGTGTCCTGATTTTAAAACTGTGTACAGAAAAGAAATTTATAATATACACGGAGAAAATTTGTGTGTTAAACTTTACATAACTTAGTTCGGTAAACGGAGGAAATAACGGCATTATATTAAAATTTCACTTTCAATTATGTAAAATGAAATAGGGTAATATTTGATGTGAAAATATGAATTATTAATATAAATTCATTACAATTTAATTCGCGATTCAGTAAGAAATAATACAATGAGATAATAAAGATTACCTACCAGTTAGGTAAAATCAGTCGAACTGTTAGGTACAGTTTCAATAATAGAAAACAAAGTCTACCTCTCTATATATGTGAATTCTACATCCCAGTCATGTTAAATTTCGTGCGCCAGCGAAAAAAAAATTCTTGCTACAAACAGATTCTGGGGAAATCCACAACTAACAAACACATTCTCACACATATCATACAATTCATAAGTGTATTTTTGGTACATATACACAATTTAACTTAAACAATTACAATAAATTATGATATATTACATACGATATAGTCGCACGCTTCTAACGATATTAACGCTATTAAAAATCGAAAACGCTGTGACGGGTTTCGAACCACCTAAACTACGTTTAAACGCGTTCTATCTCTATCAACTAAACCTCACGGCTAACCTAACAGTTGAAAAATCGAGAAAAAAATCTCGGCTATAAAGTTGAAGTACGAGTACGTCAGGCCGTACATAATAATATCTGGTCCCCGTTTCATCGAAATTTGTTATTGTAACATTTTATTAATAAGCGGCGTTATAAATTTGTAGGTAGTAAATAAAACCATTGGACTATTTTGTATTTGAAATTTTCTAACCTTGAAACTTTGAATTATTTAATTTTAGATACTTTAAACTTTTGCATTGTCTACTTTTTAAAAATAATAGAGAATTGTATGTGCTTTGCGCGCACTAATTACCTTTCCTTTAGAAAAAGGACTCGGTTCATTTTCCAACATTTTGCTATAGATTTTACAGAAAATCTTATATTATTTGAGAACGTTGTACATGATTTACAGAAGTTTCTTTATTATAGCGTTGAAATTCCTCCAGTGAATTCAATATGAAGAACAACTTTTTCCACGTACTTACAATTCTTTGTTTTGGTGCAAAATTACTTTTTTTATTGAAAATAACTTTTTTTTAAATAAAAAGTCAACTCAATTTGGTTTTGAAATTTTTCTATAGACATTTAATCTTTTTGGTAGGGAATTTATTTGTTTCCTTGAAAATTTAAATACTTCTACTAAAATTGATGTTATTTGTTTAAAAACTGATTTCCCTACCTTGAAATTTAACTAATATATTTTTTGTTGAAAATTTAGCTTTTTGAGTTGAAGATTGATGTATTTTGTTGAAAGTTTGTCTTTTTTTTTGAAGAAAATTAACCTTTTTAGTTAAAATTCATGTATTTTATTTAATTTCTTTGGTTAAAAAATAGTTTCTTCTTAATAAAAATTGATTTTTTAAACTAAAAATTCAAATCAATTTCTTGTCGAGATTCTTTTCCATCCAAATTTAATATTTTTGGTAAAAAATTCAGCTGTTCAGTTGAAAATTCATTTCATTCGCTTAAAAAGTTATTTCTATAACTCAATATTAAACCATTCTATACTTTGTTAAAAATGTATGTTTTTTAGATAAAAATTCATCCATTTGGTTGAAAATCTATCTTTTTTCAGGTAGAAACTCAACCTTTCTGGTTGAAGAAGCAAAGTAATGGGTTGAAAATTCCATTAAAAATAAAAAAGGTTTTGATGGAAAATTCATGTATTTTGTTAAAAATTATTCTTCTTTGGTAGAAAATTAATCTTCTGGGTCAAAATTTTCATTTCTACATTTGAAAATTATTTTTTATATCAACAATAATTTTTTAAATCAAACTTTTAAAATTAATTTTTTCAACTAAAAATTTAAGTATACTCCACTTTTCAAATTTTGGTTAAAAATTTATTTTCTTTATTTAAAAACTTATTTGTCTAACTGGAAATCAAAATATTCTATTCTTTGTTTAAAATGCATGTTTTTAGTTGAAAATTTGTCTTTTTTTTTTACAGAAAATTCATCTTTTTGGTTTGAAAATTTACCTAATTAGTGAAATGTTTTTTTTTTTTGTTTTTATTTGAAGATGCATTATTTTAGTTGAAAGTGCATTTCTTTGGTTGAAAATTGAAGAAATTTTATAGAAAATATGTTTTTTTTTGTAAAAAATAATGTTTACAACGAAAAAGGTAGCTACTTCATTTTCAAGAGAAAATTGATCTTTTCAAGATGAAAATTCACTTATTTTCTTAAAAACATTTTCTCTTTTATGAGAAATTCAATTATTTAGGCAGAAAATTCATGTTTTTTGTTATCAATTCAACCTTGTTTGCAAACATAAGTCTTCGGGGATCTGGCGCCTCAAAGTTCTAAGTCAGTTGTCCAGTGCAGTTCGATGTTTTTTCATCACCTGCATCTTTATACTTAAATTTTCAAATACATTCTTCTTTAATTTAGTGACTCAATAAGTATCATCTACTGAGAAAGAAGGATAGTCTATATATTTAAATATTTTCTCAAATTCTACAATATAAACCGAAACTTAAAAATGTTAAAGTGTCTACGGGGGACTTGGCTTTAATCTTCAGCCCTGAGAATGCTGACGTCCCTAGCGACTCTCATTTTACCTTACTTACCTTTAATATACTGATATGAAAATAATACAACCCTTACATCAATTATTACATATCAGAATTTTCACTTTTGGACTTGAGATTTTACATAACTCTTTTGTATTATTTATAGTTCAGTTAAATGAATTGGCTGCTCTGCTGCAACTGCAGTTTCCCGAGAGAAATATTTTTATTTAACGGTGCAAACTATTTACATAACGTTTTTCTTATCTGTTGTTGATATAAAAAAAATTGCTAAAATACGTTTTAATTAAAAAACTTCTCCTGCCGACAAAATTTATTTCGCCTGCATAAAACTCACAAGGTATTTTCCTTATGATAGTACAAATTTAAGAAAACATTGGCAAAAAATATAAGTGTTGATTTTCAGAGAAAATCAACTATTAATATTTTCAATTAGATCAAAAGTTATATAAGTTTAAAGAATAAATTGGGGTTTCTTCAAAAACAATGAAAAAATTCAAATACGCATAACTTCGAGAGATTCTGCGACTTCAAGCGTAGAACCTGCCTGATTAGAAATGTATTCGGTCAATTTTATATAATTTTTGCTAAGAAAAACTGTTTACGAAAAAAATACGATAATTTTTTGGCCCATAAAAAATCGGCAAAAAAATCAGTCAAAAATTGAAAATTTGATCCCGATACGCGAGGGTTGAATATTGAGAAACATTCTTTTTCGTCTTCATTTGTCTTCCCCAAAAGCAGTTCCTGTTTATGTTAAAAGTAAGAAGTTGAGATCCTAGGTTTTGGCCGAGTCAACTTTTTTGAGGCGAGTCGAATAAAGAAAAATTGAAAACCCGAAGGTATTTGAGATTCGAGTTTTTTTTTCTTACCCTCGTAGAAATGTTCCTCTCCTAGGATTTTATTATTAAAATATCTTGCTTATGATATTTTTTTGTACAAAATATTGTATTGCAATTTTTCATAATAAATGAACGTATTCTGATAGTTTTCTTTAGTTTCAGGGTTGAGTTTTATCTATAGGGTTAGGGCAGGTAGTTTATGGTGAAACGAAAAATGGTCTTATAATATTTCTCATTTTTGAATTTCCCAGCTTGAATCCGGTAAGGTATTTTTAGTTTCTTCAATATTTTAAACACCTTATTTTCTGATGGCATGGATTAATTCTGGACTAAAGAACGTAAACGCTAATCTGTCAATTTGAGGAATTTTGTGATGCTTCGATGGCAAAAGAATCTCTTTGACGTTGTCTCGCTCGGTCAAACTTTTTGGGGCTCAGACAGGGTTGAGTAACAGAATATTGATTCGGGGTATACTTGTGTAGGATTAAGAAAATTTAAATTGCTTGGTGGATGTTTAAAAATTGATCTTAAGAATTCTCCTGATGTCTGGAAAATATATTTAAAAAATATTCAAAAATGTCTATGGAAATGCTTGGAAGTAATTGTCAACTATTATTAATTGTTCTGAAAATATAAATACGCTGATTCGGGTGGTTCAAAAAAGGCTTCAATTTTTTCTTTTCTAAAATGGCTCCCTTACAAATTACTCCTTTTGAGGTCAAAATACTCCCTCAATTTTGAAAGAATAAAAAAAATTTTTGAGGGGTCTCGAAAATTCAGGGGACATTTTGACATGGAACAGAACAATTTGTAGGGGAGACATTTTGGAAAAAAAAACAATTTCTTTTTTTTTGGCCATTCTAACGGTTATATACAGGGAAAAAGTTTTCATTTTTAAACTAAACCCGACGAAAAAACTGAGACAAATTCATAATTTTCATGCAATTTTTTATTTCTTCTTATTTCACATAAGAACAATTAAAAATAACCAATATGTTCAGAAATAGATGTTCATATTTATTAACTAGACCATAGCATTCAATAACTACCACTAATTTGCTACATTATGAGATAATCATTTTTTTGTTAAATAAAAATTGTCTTAACAATTAGCAGTAGGTTAAAGAGTCGAAGGATTAGGAGAAAGTAATGGAAAACATTGAAAAATTAACAAACTTAACATTTCTCTACGCTTTTCCAGTCAAAAGTTGCATTTAAACAACAATAACTTGTTTAAAAAACGAGTATACAAGTAAAATAAAATAATTCACTCTTTACATTCATCAATAGGCCAAGACATTTAGAAAATATCTTCAATTCGCGATACTACAAGGTAATACATTGTTTAAAGAAATAAAAATGGTTTAAAACAAAATGAAGTACCTTGCAAACAGTAATATTTAGGCTAAATGTTTGATACTTGTTTAAAAAACTAGCAATAAAATACGATTTTCTAGCTTTTTCCGTTAAAAAGTTGGATTTAAGCAAATATAAATTGTTTGAACAATCAGAAAAAAATTTAAATAAAATAATACTCTCTCTAAGTTCATTAAATAGACCATAGTATCTATTAATAAAATACCTTTAATTCACAATATTCTAGGCAAAAATTAATTTTTTTCTAAATAAACTAACGTGTTTTAAATAATTAACAATTAATTTAAAAATACACAAGAACTTGTCATTTATTTGTTTATGAGGATCTATGCAAAGAAAATGGGAAGAAAGTTATAATTAGGGGCAATATTCCGCAAAATCATTATTGCACTTGCATGGGGTAGTTTTTTGGGCACAATAAAAGATTATTCTATACATTTTCACGTTTTGGACGAAATACGGTTGTTTTGAAATTTTACATAAAATAATTTTTTAATAAATAATTTTAATCTAAACTCAAGGGGCGTTCTAAGTTTTTTTTCTGTTGAGTCGTTCAACAGAAAAAAATTATTAAAAATTGAAGGCGGGAAAACACTTATTCAAGTTGGTGTCACGTGGGTGTCACGGACTCAGAGGTTCTCATAATTATCAATGTGACGATGTGGCAAAAGTTGTTTGCGATACTTCGCTCAGAGCGCGCTCAGAGCTCGCGGCGGTGCTCATTCATTTTATATGAGCGCTTGAAATACTTGGCATGTGAATGCGCATTAATGTGGAAATTGTAACGAAGAGGTCAGGGTCTTCCCTCTACTCTGTGATTGTAAGTGTCGTCCGTCTTGTGATCACTCGCCCACGCTGTCGTTGATGTTTTAAAAATATTAAAAATGAGTATAAAAGAAATAATTTTCTACGAAAACATGTAGATGATCCGAAAGGAGGGCAGGATCTAGTGCCAGATAGATTTTGGAAATGGTATATAATATACATAATACGTTTTTAACCTATCGTTTAGTCTAACCTAAAAATTACATAGTCACTGCTTATTAGAATATCTTGCAAATCCTACATTAAATATCCTGTGTGTAATTAATTGGAGTTTAAGTTATTTTTTCATAAATGATTATTATTTTACAATGCATAAATGATCAAATTTTTTTACAGGGGAAATACAAAACCAGTTTGTGGAGGAGGAATTTCTAGACTTCAATGCGGAAGCAGTACCTGGTGGATCAAGTTTGAGATTTTTTTAGTGAAAATATAGTAATTCTCTTTTCGGTTAAAAATGTACCTGTTTGGATTGAAAACCGAACTTTTGATTTTGAAACTGTATCTTGTTTAAATGAAATTTGAACTATTTGCTTCAAAATTCATGTATTTTTATATACAGTCAATCTTCTTCTTTGAAAATTTATCGTTTTTAGTTGCAAATTTAACGGTTTTGTTGAAATTTGAACTATTTTGTAGAACATTAATTTTTTGGGTTGATCATTCACCAATTTAGTTTAAAACTGATCTTTTTTATTCGAAAAATCATGCACTTTGTTAAAAATTCGTCCTTTTTCGTATATAATTAAGAATCTTGGTTGAAAATTTATCCTTTCGGGTACAAATGCAGCTATTTATTCTTCACTGAATTTCACTGTTTTTCATTGCAAATAAAAATATTTGTTGGTTACAAAATGAGGTACTTGGTTCTTGGTAAAATAGCCGATAAATTTTTAAATTGGAAATGGTCACAATATTTACATTCAAAAATCTCCAGGTTATGTCCATAACCCCATAATAATATTCGGTAATCTCAAAAGTTAACCCATAGTACTTTTAACGAAAAAGTCACATAGTTTCTACATGTAAAATAGCCAATACATTTTTAAATGGGAAATAGTCACAAGATTTACATTCCGAAATCTTCAGGTCATGTCCACAACCCCATAATAATATTCAAAAATCCCAAAAATTAACCCCTAGTACTTATAACGAAAAAGTCACATAGTTCCTACATGTAAGATAGCCAATACATTTTTAAACGGGGAATAGTCACAAGATTTACATTCCAAAATCATCAGGTCATGTCCACAACCC
>CAKNWT010196872.1:0-13121 GCA_932066315.1 Andricus coriarius
CTAATTCCTTTACATTCACGCTTCTTGAGGAGCAAGAAAGACAGATAACCTACGTTCCGCCGGGCCTGCATATATTGGAAAGTTGGAACAGATTTCGCATATTTAAAATAATGTTTATATATCTGCGAATAAATTATAAAATTTATTTAATTAATTATGTTGCCCTTATAAATAATGCATTTGTCAGCAAGAAGCGCAACAGTGCCGCCAGCGGATTAGTTCACGGCTGGCGTCAAACTTTAGCCAGAGCTCCTATGCAAAATTCGGGTCGGTCAGATAGAGCTAGTCCTCTCTGAATCCACTCGTATCTCTAGCCCAGCCCTATGCATCGCCCCCACTCTTTCTGTTCTCTTAGCCTCCGGAGGAGTATCGTAGTTCAAATAAATCCAACAGATGGCGCTCTGATCAAGCAATTGTAACAATATGTGATTGTTCTTCAATGTCTATTTAGCCCGCTAGGGGCAGCACCTTCTGGAAGTCTGAATGGCGCGAGCTGTTTGAATATAAATTGAAGATGATTTTATGATTATGAAGATATAATAATTAAATTATTATTAAATAAATAGAATGTGGGTTTTGAAATGAATGAAAAAGAGAGACTTGGTATTAAGGGAAGCGAACCGTCTATGTAGCTTAAGAAATTTGAAAACTTATACATTTACTTGATTTGATGCTCCGCACGTATTTTAAGGAATGTTGTTTGTTTCAGATTTGCTTTAAACTTAATGAAGTGTGAGATGAAAATAAGAGAACGTGGTTTATCTTTAATTCATCATAGCAATTATTTGAGTAGGGCTGGTTATCGTGGTGAAATATAACTTCAAGATCTCGTTTGCAATAAGGAATGAATAAAAGGAGTACTGCTTAATAACTAGTTTGAACCAGAATATAAGTATATATTTATGTATATGAGAAACGCAAAAGATCTAACGAATTTATGTTGAAATAATTTATTTGACAGATTTCAAGTGAAACGTGAAATGAGGTTTCAACGCATATCACCAAAACATGCCTAACGATATTTTCGTGGGAAGCAAGCTGGTTAGAACTTGCATCATCGCTTGACCTAGGAATTAGGTCATTTTTGGGCTGGTATAGGGGTGCAAATTAAGTTATGGTTGGTGGAATGAGTGAGCGTGGTTGAAAGTGGGATTGCATGGAGATGTGTGGATTGTTGCGCGATCCAGGAGCCCGCGAGCACGATCGATCGCGGAGATCAGATTTTGACTGACTCGCGACGGGTAATCTTTGTCCGAATTCTCTCTGTTAATTTTAGACTTAAAATACATTTTCTGATCGAGTACAATAAACTCATTAAGTAAAAGAAAAGTAATCGTTTTATTTTTGGTCCTGATTTTTACCAATTATCTCAGCAAGAATATATTCCGTTTAGATTAAAGTTTCTTTTTCATATTGTACATTTGATTAAAACCATGAAATAGAACGAGAACGCATCAACGTTGGTTTCGTCGTAGTCGGAGAGCGTGGCGAAGTAGGTCTTCGCTTCATCGTGGAAAAAAGAACCTGAGTTGTAATTAAATTAAAGAAAATTCAATTCAATTTTCGCGCCAAATATTCTAGGACCGTTACAGGATATTTTTCTGGTGTCAGAAGTGGGATTCCACAAATACGTCGCGGTGGAATCCGAAAAAAATGGAGACAGTGATTTTTGTGTGAAGTGATAGTGAAATTTTGTTTTAAATAAACTAAGTGAAGAAAAACCCATGTTTACTATTTTGGTAGTTTGAACTGAAAAGAATTTGTGTGGCCTCAGTTTTAGGAATATATTTGATTTTAGAATTGATTGGAAATTGTTTAATTGAAGATTTATTTGAAATTTTTAATTTTTATTCTTGATAGAGTGAATAAAATAATTTTGCGATAACTAAAACTAATACATTTAAATTTAGATTTATTTTTCTATTAAATTAGAGTTAAAAAACAAATTAGAATAAAAAAGGGTTGATTAATAATTTAAATTGGGAAATTAAATGTATCTTAGATTGAGAAATTTGTTTAAATAAATTTAAACGTTTGTTCGAATAAATTAGCTTAAGTAAAAGGTAATTTCAGTTTAAAATGAGGCTATGCGAATTGGAAAATTCAAAATACAATCATACGAATAAACAAATTCAGACAGTCAAAATCTCAACAAAATTAGTCAAAGAAAGCAAACGAAAGGGACTAAGCTTTCGACTATTTTACTAAAAGAGAACTTTGTGCAGCTGGTACTTGGATTGCGCGCCGATTTAAGAGGACATCGAGGGATTTCCGGGTGGAAATTTGACGTAACCCGCAGGAAGAAGACGAAGGATCTATTTGAAATTCCTGAAGGAATTTGAAGCCTGCGTGGAAATCTGGGTGGAAATCGAACCTAGCCCAGGCGAAGATCTTCAGGTGGACGAGGAGGCGAGCTGGAAAAGAAAGACCTTGAAGACTGAAGAACGAGCCGCGAATACCCCCTCCAAGGTTTTTGCCGTGGTTTTTAAACCAGGAGGCGAGTGACATAGTGAATTTGTCAGGGGTTCGCAGACGGTGGTTGTAGAGACCACGGTAAGAAATTTTTCTCTCAGCTACCGTAGGCGATAGGGGTTGGGATTCAAAGATCCAGGACCATCCGGACAGAAGAAGGAAAAATGGAAATGGATTAGCTGTTATCCGAACAGGCTAGCTCGAAAAATAAGTGGCATACAGCAGAAATATTGTACTTGTGTGAGTGAAAGTGTGGTTGTTTTCTTTATTGGTATAATTTTGAGCGGTGTCGAAAATTATAATTAGGTAGCTAGCCATTTCTTCAAGAACTTCCAAAGGTGAGTCGGTTCGCAAAATTTTGTTGTTGTTATGTAAACCAGTCTCTCTTTCAATTTTTGTTCTTGTTTGGTGAATTTGACCGGTGAATATTGAGTAAACGAAATTTCGGTTAAGGATATATTTTGAATAATATGATAAACGAAAGTGAAACTGCGAACGATAACATGGATAGCACTAGTGCGGGTGGGGATGGTACCGCCAGCAATGAAAATGCAGAGGCCTCAACTGAGTCGATTCACTCACCCGTTACAAATGTGACAGTCGTAGGAGTAAATGCGGAAGGCATAACCTCCGTAACATCGGGTATAAACATGACGCCGGTTACAGCATCTACCCTGGATCTACAGGAGAAATGCGGAACTTGACCCGGGAAGTTCAAGCTATTGACCTGAACCGGGCTGTAGAAAGCCCCTCGCAGACGGCTTTAGAATTGTGACATACAAATTTGGGAGAATATTTTTCGCCAAGAATTACCTTAGATGAATCGGGATTGCTCAATCAACCAGCACCAGAGCCCCAATATCCGATCCCATTTAAAGCTGCCTCAGAGTTCCTATCTACATTTTTCGATGGAAAAAACATCCCTGTTAGTCGGTTTATCCAAAACTGTATTTATGCCCGTAATTCTATCTCTGTCAGGGATAGGCAGCATTTATTCTTGATAATTAGATCACGAACATCAGGAAGCGCATATAATGCATTATTGGATCGGGAAATATATACTTTAGAGGGGTTGCTAAAATATTTGAAAAATATTTTTACCGAGCATAGGAACTTGAGTCAGTTAAATTCAATCCTTGCCATAGTGGCTTAAAAATTCAATGAAACGGTACAGGATTATTGTGATAGGGTCAGTGATCTCTTGAAAAATATTATTGAATTAATTGAAGAAAGGAATGCTGTTGAATATTCGACCCCAATGATTAAATCGGCTAGAGACACTGCTTGTGAAAATTTTATAATGGGGTTGGATCCTAGGATTGTTTTAAAGGGTAAGAATGGAAAGACCGCGAACTCTTCAAGATGCAATTATGGCCGCGAGGTCAGCTGAATGGGAAGTTAAATATGCGAAAGACCTTTTTAAAAATAGGGAAGCTGAAAAGGGTGGAAAAATGGAAGGGGGAGCATCAAGTAGAGGGAAATCGTACCAGGGTAATAGATTTAGGCCATACAGAGGGACTGCAAGGGCGTATGCAATAGGAATCGGAAGAGGAAAAATTAATGAAGGATTAAATGCAAATACACAAGGATTACGGAGTAGGGGCAGAGGGGGTGGAGCCGCTGGACGGGGAAGAGAGAGAGGCGGGCAGCGGGGGACCTCGTCGCAAGTGATCTGTCGTCGTTGTGGCGTGCCGGGTCACTTCGAAAGGGGTTGTGCTATGCCCGCCCCTCAAACTTCCATAATTTGTCGGAAGTGCGCCAAGGCAGGGCATGTAGCGAGGGATTTCCCGAATGGCGGTTCCCCTCCCATCTGTTTTCGATGTCAGCAACTGGGACACTTTGCGCGGGAATGTACAAAATTAGGTGGTCAGGAAAAGGAAGGGAAATTTTGTAAATATTGTAAGGCGAATGACCATGTAATAATTGAGTGCGAGAAACTGGCAAAAAGAGTGGATGAAAATAAGCAAAATAAACAAAGTTATTTAAACGAATAATAAGTTCGTTGGATTGGTGTGACGACGAACTTACTTTGGAAATTACGCCCACTAGACATATTTTTATGATATGGGATCCAGAAAGAATGACAAAATCCCCAAGAGTTGAGTTGCGTGCAGAAGAACTGGTAGATGGAAAGGGAACCTTTTTAATAGATACAGGTGCTGAATTAAATATAATTCACAAGAAAAAATTAAAAGATGCGGTTAAAATTAATGAAAGACCCAAATTTATTTTGAGTGGAACAGGAGGGAAATCAGTAATTACATTAGGGGAGGTATTTTTAACTATAAAAGATCATTTTTATTCTTTCCAAGTAGTCCTCGATAAGCTACCATTGCCAGGTGATGGAATTCTTGTGATGCCATTTCTTAAGGATGCATCGATACACCTGAAAGAAAAAGAAATAGAACATTCTTTAGGTACATTCCTTTTTGCACGAGAAAATTTAAATGTAGAAATTTGTATTCAAGCAAGAACAAAACAATTGGTAAAAATATCGGTTACAAATCCAGAGATAAAAGAGGGTTATTTATCTCTAATAGATTTGAGTCCTGTGATATATTTAGGGGAGGTTTTAGTTTAAGTAAAAGAAAATTATATTACTCTATTTTGCATATATATATAACCACCCGAGATGTTTTTCTTACCTTACCCCCTTTGACTCTAGAGGAATTTGATTTCCCAAATATATTATCAGAAAAGGGTAGAAAGAAACAGATTTTAAAAATGTCCGCCCCTGAGAAGGATCGATTCATTCGGTTAATAGATGCCCTAGAATTGTCAGAAATGAATAAGGAGGAAAGAGGGTCTTTGCTTTCTATAACAAGCAAATATTCTCATCAATTTTATTTAAGGGGTGATAAATTAGGATCAACTAGCGTTCTTAAACACCGCGTAAATTTGATCGATGAAATACCAACTACGAAAAAGGGATACCGTTATCCACCAATACATAAAGAGGTTGTAACCAAGGAAGCTGGTGAGTTGCTTGAAAATAAAACAATTTCACCTTCAGATTCACACTACAATTCACCCGGTTGGGTGGTACCAAAGAAACCCGTCCCACAAAAAAATAAAAGATGGGCTATGGTAATTGATTATAAGGGTTTAAATGAAAAAACTGTCGGGGATGCGTATCCCCTTCCGAATATAACAGATATTTTGGATCAGTTGGGGGGTGCAAAATATTTTACAGTTTTGGACCTCGCAGCTGGATTCCACCAGATAGAAGTTAAACCGGATGATCGGCACAAGACGGCGTTTTCCACCCCTTTTGGTCATAACGAATTTAATAGAATGCCTTTTGGGATGAAAAATGCACCTGCCACTTTCCAAAGATTAATGGACAGGGTCTTGTCCGGATTGCAGGGTATCGAACTATTTGTATATATGGATGATATAGTTATATATGCGAAATCTCTAAGAGAACATAACAAAAAACTGGACAAATTATTGGGACGTCTGAAAATGGCAAATCTTGTCCTGCAGCCTGAAAAGTGTAAATTTCTGCTTAAGGAAATAGTTCATTTGGGACATGTTATTACTCAGGAAGGGGTGAAACCTGATTCCAGAAAATTAACAGCTGTTATGCATTTTCCTCGGCCGAAATGTCGTAAGAATGTTAAGCAATTTTTAGGACTTGTGGGGTATTATAGGCTTTTTGTGCCTGGATTCGCCGTGATAGCAAGACCTCTTAATAACTTATTAAAGAAAGATGTTACCTTTAAATGGACGCAAGAAGCGCAAATAGCTTTCGATGAATTAAAACATATTCCTTGCACCGAACCATTATTGCAGTATCCGGATTTTAGTAAACCATTTATAGTAACAGTAGATGCATCCGATTTCGCCGTGGGGGCTGTACTGAGCCAAGGGCCGATAGGTAAAGATTTGACAATTGCATATGCTTTTCGTGCGTTGCAAGAAGCTCAATTGAGGTATAACGTCACTGAAAAAGAGTTACTTGCTGTAATTTTTGCTATCGTACAATTTCGACCCTATATTTATGGGAGAAAAATTATTTTGGTTACTGATCATCGCCCTTTGGTGTGGTTGCATCAGTTAAATGATCCTACTTTATGTTCTAAATTAGCGAGATGGAAGGTAAAATTACGAGAATATGAATTTGAAGTAATTCATAAGCCAGGGCGAGTAAACTCCAATGCAGATGCATTGTCGAGGAATCCTGTAGAGGAATTGGAACAGAATAACGAAGAGGACTTTGATTCAGATGCCTCTGAGGTGAATGATCAGGGAGCTGGGAAAGTGGACGTTCTTTTGCGCCCTGAGATTTCACCAAAAGGGGATGAAGTCTGGTACCATGAATTTCCAGTAGAGAGATTGTTTATGACTTCTTATGAGAAGGGTGGGATAAATTCCACAATTGATTTAAATTTTGATAAGGTTTCTGTTGAGAGCGGTATAGATTCCACAGTTTGTGTGAGTGTTGATGAAAATAATCAAACAGATTATATTAAATTCATGAAAGACTCAAAAACTAGTGAGAATGTCAAGGAGGTTGAAAGGGATCTTGGGAAGCGGGCTACCAAGGTACTTCGAAAAGGAAGTTACCAGGAATTTTCCCTGTGGGCGAGGACAGTACCAGTTTTGGATACTTGTCATGCCAGGAGAAATTCAAGAGGGCTAGAGCCGATGACGTAAGTAGTTCGCCACAAGATGGGCCTGGGGCTACGGTGGGAAAGGCTTACAGCAGGTCTGAAAATGTTGAGAAATCAACATGTGCCCTGACCTACGACGTAGACAGGCCGCCAATTTGTGAGTTCGGGACTCGTTCGGGTAAGGTCTATGGCAGGTCTGATGATGGAAAAGAGTTCAAACTAACTCTGGCCAGTGGTGAAGACGTGCCGTCGATCGATGAGTCTGGGACTCAACCGGGGAAGGTCTTGATTAGATCACTTGGCAAAAGGAACCCTAAGATGTGCGCACGCGGGTCAAAGACGGTACAGGCTACCCCAGATCGCAATGGTAACGAAAGTGATGACGATCAACTAATTGATGAGTATTTACGAGAGGCCATAGTTGGCGAATATAACGATATCAAAGAAATTGAAGGGGACGATGGAGAGGAACCTGGTGTCGCTGTTTTGGTACCCGCTCAAGGGGAGGGTGCTGCGATTGGTAGGAATCTTCTCACTCCCTTATTTAAAATTTGTAAGGATAAGTTGTGGATGAGAGATGATCACTTGGTGAATTTTGTAAGTTGTGATTATGTTCTCACCACCCCGGTGGGTCGTGAATTATTGGATAATTCCATTATTAAATTGTCGGATTTAAAAAATGAAAAAGTTCAAGTGGGACATGTTGTTTCATTGAAATAAAACAAACATTTCATCTTCAATTTATATGTTAAAGAAAAGTTTGATGATAAAATATATACCGTTGATATTGATTCTGCAATATCAACATTAAAAGATGCAATAATTGAAAATAAATTGAAAAGTTTTAGCATTTCACGAAAGGGTAATGGTTTTGACAGGTTGCCTTGGGATACGGTAGAGTTAATTTTTAGAGGTTATTTTGGAAAGGGGGATTATGCTATTACAGTGTGTACCGGGGAAGTGACGATCTCACCCGAAAATCAAAGACTTGAAATTATTCAGGAAAGTCATGACTCCACGGTGGGAGGTGATAAAGGTGTGTTTAAAACATTAAAAAGAATTAGGGAGCGATTTTATTGAAAAAACGTAAAGGAAGATGTTCAAAATTACGTGAGAACGTGTGATTCCTGTCAAAGGAAAAAGTTAGTGAGGGTAAAAACTAAATTACCAATGTGTATAACAGATACACCTATGAGAGTTTTTGAAAAATTGAAAATCAATTTGGTAGGCCGTTTGCCTAAATCGAATATTGGCAATGAATATATGCTGACTTGGCAGGATTGCCTCTCTAAATATTCAGGCGCTATCCCTTTGTCCAAAATTGACGCCCCCACAATAGCAGCTTTATTTGCCGAACATTTTATTTGCCGATTCGGGTGTCCCGAATATATTCAAACTGAGCAGGGTCCTCAGTTTATGAGTGAGACAATGGCAGGGTTTGCGAAATTATTTAAGATAAAGCAATATAAATCATCAGCTTACCATCCTCAATCATTGGGAGCATTAAAGCGAAGTCACCATACTTTTGTGGAGTATCTTTGCCATTATTGTGAAGATTCAAATTGGGACCTGTGGTTGCCTTATGCAATATTTTCTTCTAATACCTCGGATCATCAGGCCTTAATTCAGATACAGAGGGTTTCATTTTCGCATGCCAGGACGGTGTCATTTCCACCTTAGCATACCGTGACCGCATTTTATATCAATAAGTTCCCAGCGATAGGTGCAGAGCGTGTCATGCACACGCTGAGTACCTGGAACACCTAATATCGGGGTATCCCACCGAACGCTCCGAGGGAGATAGAGTCAATTGTCCAAAACGAGAAGTGCCAAATTTTCTGGAACTACGATTTTCGGACAGCAGTCTCCGTTGCACACTCGAGGCCTGACATTGTTCTCTAAGACTTCGAGAAACGAACTATATTCGTGATCGAATTCTCGGCACCATCTGAATACAACATCACTGCCAAAGAGAAAGAAAAGGAGGAAAGGTATCAAGACCTTAAAAGGGAGCTACAAAAGCTGTACCCAAAATATTCGGTACAAGTAATTGTCCTTGTGATAGGTGCTCTTGGAGGTGCGAAGCTATCACTGGTTCGTAACCTTAAAGCCATACCCGGGTGCCAAAAATATGCCAAGGCACTTGCGAAATGGATGCAGAAAGCTTAGGAATTGGGAAGTCATGCAAGAGAGGGTGCACGATTTTCTAAGAAAAGTCAATTTTACCAGTTTAAAAGTTGGGGAGAAATTGAGTAGGCTAGTGGTAGTAGAAAATGGACCTTTGGGAAGTCAAGTGCACATACTGTACAAGTGGTTGCATGGTGGAGAGACGAAAGCAGGCGGAGAAAGAAACGTAGGAAATATACGATTAAGAGTAGGGGAGAAAGAGAGAGCGAGTACCGGCGAGGCAAACAGAGATGGGTTGTGACATGTTACTCGAGGTTTTCTACGTATAATACATAAACGACGTAATATACGTAGAAAATTGTAGAAAACTATGTATAATACATATCAAAGATGTCGGGCGTAATTACGCGGCCGGGACTGCATTTAACATATTTGAGCAATTGAGATAACCTCTTATAAAGCTATTCAATCGCTTTAATTTGAATTTTGAGAGAAAAATGTTAAAAATACGTTTAGCAAACTTTTCAGGGGGGGATACCGAGGAAAAAAGTACTTTCCAGCGCTAGAAGTTGGAAAGTAAAAATGTTGCGAAGTGTTTACTTTGTCAGAAAGTTGTTAAAAACACAGGTTACACGCGACTAAAGTCCCACAGGTATTTAATCAAATGTATGTTTATCAAAAATTATTTATTATAATAATTCATTATTAAATATTTAATTTAATATCTGAATATTTCTCGGAGATTTCCAGATAACTCATGAGGTTGCACTGTGAGTTTTCGTGCAGTGCGCTCTTAAATTAAATATGAAATACTCATACATCATATTTAATGCCCAAGAATTATGTTTCGACCAACCGCCTCGTTTCATTTTTTTTCCTTATAATGAGAAAACAGTAGTTGACAAGCGCTCGAACGATTAGTTATACGATAATATACCATGTTTTCGTACTTATGCTTGTGTTCCACATGCACGAAAACATTACGGATGATAAAGTACGATAAACATGCATAATAAACATGTATATTATTTTCTTTAACTTATTTGTCCAGGAAAGTGATAAATAATTACGAATAATTATTTAATTGCTCAATATTAGTTGTTTATGTAAGTCAATTGGGTATTTTTAGAATAACAGATTCAAAAATCCCGCCCATGTAGTCACATGAGCAAATGTAAAATACATTTGTAGAAAACTAAGGACATAATATACGTAGTAATATACGTGTCGAAAACCATGTAATGTACGTGATGTATTATACGTACCCATCCCTGGAGGCAAACCCTCTCCCGTACCACGTGCTCTTGTTATGGCTCTTCGAAGACAAATGATTAAAATTCCAATGGCTCCAAATAATCATTAGGTTACAATATAAGTGAAAGACTTTTGGAATAATGGCTAATCTAATTTTGAAATAATATATTGACTTTTCCCCTAAATTATTAATATTTCAATTAGCTAGAAATAAACAAAAGGGGGCGGGATATTAAGGGTTCGAATTTTTTCGGGGACCTTCGGGCCCTACCGTATAGTGGATCCAGTACGAGCCGTTTGACACTATAAACATAATAGTGGCAAACGGTGGTTGTGTTGGACCAAAGCAAAGTTAAAGCTAAGAAAGAGAAACAAAGTTGAAGCAAAATTAATAAAATGTCGCAATAAAAAATTAGAAAAAATTACAAAATTGAACCCAACGTCGGGATAAGGGTTAGAGGAGATAATTTTATGGATTTGGCAATTAAGGTGAGATAAAACCCGATATAATCAAATTTTGAGCTCGCAATTAGTTAGTATTTGAATATCACTCTTTAAAAGGAACGAATAATATAATTTACTGAATAATTCTATAGGTAATTTGTTTTAAAATAAAAGGGGAAGGAAACCAACAAATTTGCAATCGGATCAAATAATTGTATCCCACAAAGTTAGGTGGAAAATTTGAAAAGAAAATTAAATTAAGGAAAAAATATATATAATAAAATAAAAGAAGAAAGAGAAAATAAAATAAAGGGGGAGAAACTTGTTAAATTCTATTTTTTTTATTATTCTTATTTAAAATAAAACTCTTTCCTTTACTATGAGATATATCCGAATGAAGTGCTCAGCGATATCACCTTTTATGTTTAGATCGCAAAAAAAATAGGAATACCGGGTTACTGCTGGAGGTGGCTTCCCCTAGCAGTGAATTGGCAAAAAAAGTGTCAACTGCGGCGCACGTGGAGTACGGGGCCTACCCCAATGGGGCGGCACACCTGTGCACAAAGTGTCGCCGACTAATGAAGGCAGGGGCCAAGCCGCAAGCGAAGGTATCAGTGAGCTGCAAGTTTTCATTGTATCACCTTACATTACAGCCCCAGGAACGCCTTGATTTTGTGGCCTTATGCACTGGGTGCGGGAAAAACATAGACCTTGTTATTTTATCGGCTGACAATTTTCAGGATTGCCTAACCAATATATGCAAGGAGTGGCAAGCATTTTCAAATAGGTCAAGTCTAATTGAACTCAGGCAATCAAAGGGAGCCACCCCCTTAATGTGTATTTCCAAGGTTAGGGAATAGGGATGTAGAAATGACAAATGGACTAGAATTAAGAATTAGTTTACTGTGAGTAGGATTTAATTTTCATTTAATATTAACTTTATAAGCAAGAAAATAAAAATATATTTTTTATTATATTAATTATATATTAGTGTTAATATTACTTTAAGAATAGAAAACAGAAAGAAGAAGGGGGTTGAGATATGTTAATGTAGGCGCAGGGGGGGGCGATAAATTGAGATTATGAATGAAATTTATACTTGGTGAACAAATTGTGTTTTAAATTTGTTTGTGTGTTGATTAAGTATTGTGGTCAAACTATAACATCCGTTTAGCGATAAAAAGGTGGAAAGCATCTATAAGAAATGAATGAAAGGAAGTAGGAGGAGAATTGCATGAAGATTTTGTACTGCTCGGGGGCTTCAGTCGAAATTCTTTTTAACCATAAGCAAAATAAAAATCGAAAATACTATAAAGAAACTTTAGAATCCTAAAAGTAATCTTATTCTATTTGATAAAGTAAAATAATAAAGAAATGAATAGAAAAAAAATTTTCTCTCTACCTGCTTATGAAAGAGTCTATTGCCATTTATAGTGAGTATTACTCCCCTAGCGGACCGAAGGAAAGGAACGGATACGCTACCATTATGGATGCGCTTGAAGTCGCCTTCAGCCCACGTTGTCGATAAGTATTATATTTTTCTTAAGTTTTTATCGTTGCAAGAAAAACTATTGCAGTTACTCCGTGACCTTCTAACGCAAAATTTCACGTAGAATCCGAATTTTAACAAGTTAAATGTTCATCTTCCTTTTTTAACGAGTTTTTCTTGCATGATACGGAGAGGATACGATGTGGATACTATAAAGATACGCTGTAGCGTATCCGTTCCGTTCACTCGATCCGCTAGGGTCAATAACAATTCGTTTGAGGCCCGGGAGCATTACAGAATTTAGTCAAATATGGCATGTTACTATGCCATGACATTTTCCAGTGATGGTTGCAGGAAGCTAGGTTAGGGTTAGATGAGTGAAAAGGAATACTTTTGATAAATTATAGTTATCCGAGATGCAAGTACAAATAGTACCTACCTTTTCCCGTCCAAATAGAAGGTCCAAAATACGCACTGTGATTAGCTGATCAACATTTTCATTAAAACTATCCACCAGTTGCGTGCCAGAATGTTCATCGATCATTAGTTGGGTTAGGCGAGGGGTCACATAGTTGTCCGGCGTAAAGACAACGCCCGCGAAAAAAATTTGAAAATAACTATAGTACTTTTGTATTAATAACAATGTAAACAATTGATATATATATATATATATATATATTTCGGTTTTGATTCCTTAGGAATTGAACCGAAGGGCCTAT
>CAKNWT010196875.1:0-12361 GCA_932066315.1 Andricus coriarius
AATTTTTAGTGGCTCACTTTTCGTTCATCGAATCAGTAAAATTTCACCAGCAGTTAGTTACATTTAACCACTTTTAAGTCAGATAGTAAAAAAGCCTAATAACTAAAATATAATTCTTTAAGCACCCAAGTTGATACACATTATCCTCGTGCCTTGTTACAAAATAGATTATTTTGAATTTTTTTTATTACTTTCTGGCAAAATATAAAACTTTTTACTCTCGTTACATTTTCTTATCCGGCGTTACATTATTTATGCACAAACTCGTAAACAATACTTTTTTTATGAATCTCCACTCTACTACAAGCCACAATTGTCAAGTTATCATAAAATGTGCTTTCGCAATGATATGTGGTTTTTTAAAACTTGTTAACACATTGCCTATTGCATAGTAAAAAAACAAAAACGAAACCTTTGAATTTTTCAAACACTTTGGAACTGCCACTTATTATCATTTTTCAACTTGGATTTCAAATTTAAAAACAGCGGCTTAAAAACCCACTGAAAAGTAAATTTCTTTTAGATCAAACCATTATTGTCTTAACAACGTACCAAGTCAGCATTAAGTATGTTTTGAATACGAAGCTGTACTGCTTTTTAAAATAGTAGTGTGTATACAGAGAAAAAAAACTGGTCACTTTATTAATTTATGTGTAAGTTGAACTTTTCGAATGTTCAGGTTAGTTAAGTTTACCATTTGAAAATTTCATTCTACACAAAAATTGTTAAATTAAGGAGCTTTTTCCACTAGATGCAAACTTTTATATACAAAACAAGTACCGCTTAGTATCTAAAAAATATATCGTTTTAGTATTTATTTATGGAAATCAGGTATTGAATTTAAAGTTTAGAGCTTGCATTCTATAGCATCAAAAGAATAAAATATCACGTTTTTCAATTTTCGCTCAAAAATATCCCATCAGGCACCTGACAAATGTCTAAAACAATTCAATTTATTCAAGTCGTGGAATTCCATGAATTCTTTAAATTCATGGTATCTATATTAATCAATATTTTATTCGATATTTGACACATGGAACAGTTTTTCTCGATTTCCTCCGTTCGACTGAGATTGGACTTATGTATCCTTTTAGTTTGGACAGTTGACTAATTTATAGCGTTTAGTTTCAAGAACACTGATAGCCACGGAGAAAAATAATATCTAGAATCAATTAAAGTTTACTGGATTCTAAGAAATGCTCTTACTGAATGCGTCCTATAAAACATTTCTTTAATAAAAACAGATTGTTTTATCTAAAAAAAAGATATCAAATTATTAAAGGAAAATTATAATTATTTCAGTCAGTCAACTAATAAGAAAGCGAACGAACGTTGATGTTGCTTTAATAAAGTATGAGATTTGTGTTCAAAAATTAAGTAGATGATATTGTAAAATGTCGTTTTAAAGCAAGGAAATACTGCCTTTAAATCAGTCATTGTTCATCAGCTTCAGAAAAAGTTTTATATTGAAAGGTGTGATTGCGTGGCTCAAGAAAACAAAATCTAAATTGCACAACACTTTTTTTTTTGAAATAAATAAATGGTTTTTCAGTAGGAATAAATATTTCTGTTGTACTAAAATGCAAGACATTGTTAAGAATAAGCATGTAAAATAGTTAAAAAAAAAAATTAATTGATTCGAGAAACCAGGTTCTTGACTCACCAAAAAAAAAGAGAAAGAATTATTTAACAAAGAACTTAATTTACAAAAATATAAAAGTAGGGGAATGTAGTAAAGGTTGAGACGGGTTTGATTCTATCCCATAAATTTGTTCCACGCAAAGTTTCTTTGGTTTTCATTACGCCGTTTTTAAATGAATAAAGACTATTTGCAGTTGGCCCCTCGATTGTACTCTTTCTTTTGTTATTTAGATTCCAACGTTAAACTATCTTCATTAAGTTGTCGTTCTCATGTCTTCAAATGTATATAATTATTTAGTTGTAATAATCGTACCAACTCTTAGCATCAAATAAATCTTAATATTTGATTCACTATCAGCCAATTTATTAATGAAAAAGCTTCAACCTACCCTAAGTCTAAATCACTGGATCTGGGCAGTATCAATAAAAGTCACGAGTAAGTTGCAACAAACAGTAGTAAAGTTTATTGTGTTTGAAATACAATCGCTTGCTAAGGCACTTATTATTTTTAACGTTCACTCAATAGATTCTGCTTAGTTTAAGGCTCATTGTAGGGGTAAAATATAAAACACAAACATAAAATTTTCACTAGCGAATTTTGTCTAAAGCCAATACTTTATCAACAGCGCGACCTGCTGTATTAAAAAATAGCAGAATGCACAGATATGCTTTTAAAAAATTTATTATAGTATTGATAATGAACAATAAGGATATTATTATGCAAGCATTCGCGTTAAAAGGGCCCTCATGGCCGGTTCTATAGTTTGGAGATATTCACGGTTTTCGCATTTGATGTCAAAATTATCATTTTCGGGTTTAAGTGCAGGATGAAACTGGGACCTATAGTGATTCTATTCAGATTATACGCGTATCAATCTCTAAATGAAATCAGGAAGGCTATCTAGTATAATTTTAGTTAAAACTTTAAACAAAACAGAAAATAAAAAATCATCACAATGCCTTCAGAAGATTTTGTTTAACAAACATTAAATAATAATATATTCTAACCACTCATAAAAGCAACCTCTTTTTGAAATAAGGAAGATTATCCTGATATAATTCTAGTAAAAACTTCTTGAAAAATCGCTCACAAATTAAAATCAAATAAATTCTTAAGGCAGCCTGAATGAAAATATATTTTAACAACCAAAAAATGGAACGCCTTACTGAAAAAACGAAGGCTATTTGATATAATTTTAATTAAAAACTCCGAATAAAATTAAATACAATTTATTAAAATGCCTTTAGAAAACTTTTTTTTCAACTTACTATAAATTAAAATATATTATAACAACCCCGAAAAGCAATCCTTTATTGGTATAAGTAAAGCTATCTAATATGACTTTAGTTAAAACATTAAATGAAATTGACTCAAAATTCGATAAATATCAATATATTTTAATATTCCCTCCATTCTTACAAGCAACCCCTAACGGGAATTAGGCAGGCGAGCAGATGCAACTGTAGTTAAAATTTTAAATAAATTTAAATTAAAAACAATACAGAACAGTCTCTACAGAATATGTACTTTCTTCAAGACACCATTCATGATAATATATTTTGAAACCCCTAAAAGCAACCCTTCATTGAAATCAGTAAAGCTAACTGATATAACTTTAGTTAAAACTTCAAAAAAATTAAAAGCAATTCACTACAAGAACTTCAAAGCAGTTATCAATTATCGATTGCGATATCATATGTTTTTTTTTTACTTTTTTAATCTTTACTTGCTCTTGAACACAAATTACCACGATGAAACGCGCCGGGGAACTCACGCAAAGACTCGCCTAACCGTGCAGGCTAACTTACACTTTCCAGAATTTTGAAGTCTTGCAAATGGAGGGTGACTGAGGATACAAGCGTTATTGCCAAGTGTCGGAAATAAAGTAATGGATAGATTGGCAAGGCTTTCTTTTTACGGCAGCTTTTTCCTAAATGGCTGCTTTCTTCTGAGGGCTTTTTGCACGATTCAATAGATGTTAACAATACTTCCGGCTGACTGTTTAGTATTTTGTTTAAAATTTCATGCGTTAAAGTTAGACATTTTTTTTTCCCCCATTTATAGATGTGGGTTTCGAACTTTCTCCTCTTTGCACTGGCACCCTTCCTCTCCTTCTTACACTGCTCATCTCCTGATTCCTATCGAGTAAGATCTCTTCCGGATCGACTCTTATAGGTGTAGTATAGACTTTGTCGAGGGAAATTTCTTCCGGATAGCCTCTTAAAGGTTGAGTATTGACTTTGTCGAGGGAGATCTCTTCCGGATAGACTCTTAAAGGTGTAGTATAGACTTTGCCAACTGTGCTTGTTACATAAATGCGGCCATGGGGTTGGAAACTATCATGGGGCTCACTGTTATTGTACACGACGAAATTGCTAGCTGTATACTGCATGACTTTTCCAAAACGAAACCAAGCTTTGTATGGAATATGAGTACGATCAGTGAAATATGCAGTGGAGTCCGGCGATTGTAGAGGATATTCTTCACCAAAATGAGGGTTCGTCATCCTTGGCATTCGTATATAAACACGAATTGACGATCGAGGTATGAAAGTTGGTTTGTGTGCCATCCAATAGGGTACCTCGAAGGAATGGCGCTTTTGTGTATTAATGATAGTTCCGGTAAAAGGAGATCCTGGATACATTTTTATAAGAATCTCGTCTGCACGAAGGGTTGAAAATTCATTTGCACATAATTCTGAAAAAATGGACGTTTATTTGATATTATTTATAGACATTACTTGAGGTACATGAAAACTTGTTAGTGACAGAAATGCATTAGAAAAAAAATCCTTAAGACCCAGGAATCGAAATTGGCGAAACAGCGAATTTTTAAAATTTTGATTTTTGTAGTTGATGAACTTACCTTTATAACTTGTAGCTTAAACATCTTTCTGATCATGCGTGCATTTTTTAAACACAGAAATACACTAGAAAAAATTCCACAAGACCCAGAAATCAAAATTGACAATAGAGCGAATTTTCAAATTTTGGATTTTCGTATTTTATGAACTTATCTTTGTACCTTGTTGTTTAAAAATTTTTCTGAGCATGTGTGGGTTTTTAAACATAGAAGTCCCCTAGAAAAAAATCTATAAGACACAGAATCAAAATTAGCACTACAGCGAATTTTTAAATTTTGTATTTTATGAACTTATATTTATAACTTGTAGTTTAAACATTTTTCTGAGCATGTGTGGGTTTTTTTAACACAGAAATATACTAGAATAAAAATCGATGATACCCAGTAATCGGCTAAAAAGGTCTTTCTTTTAAAAAACATTGTTTCTAGTGTATTTCCAGGCTTGAAAATTTCACACAAACTCAAGAAAAATGTTTAACCCTTTCAGGGGCAGTGGGACGTATACGTCCCACTTGTTGTTTCGAAGTTTTTCAAGCATTTCTGATACATTTCACCTTGTTTAGTGCACAAGTATCTGATTTTAGACTCTTAAGAATTCATGTAAGGTAATTATCATGAAATACTGTGTAAAATTGTTAGTTAACAATTTGTTATAAATAATTGAAATCGAAAAAATCACTTTTTTTCGAATAAAATCGGCTGTTTATAAAGTACGAGTCCTATAGCTCTGACAAATTTTTCCCAGTTAGATAATACGTAGAACTATAACATATATTTTTGCAGCATTTTCGGCAGGCCAGTTTTTTTTCGTTTAATTCTTTCAATTCACAAAAAATCACGAATTTTGACGTATTTTCGGCATAAGTGTTTGTAATGTACCGCATTTGTGATCGATAATGAAATCGTAAAAAAAACCACTGATTGAGAATATAATATCAAAATTTCAAAATTCAAAATGGCGATTATATTAGTGCGAATTCGTAATTTATTGCAATTGCTATGGAACTTAGACTATGCGGGTTTTTGAGGTCGCTGATTACAAATCTATTGTCAGAATTGCAAAATTCAAGAAGGCGGATTCAATACATCCTGCACGGCATTAGAATAAAATAGTCGCCATCTTGTATCTGTCATTTTGAAATTTGCAATTCTCATATCAAATTTGCCATCTACGACTCCAAAAACCCCCATACAACTTGTTTTGTGCAAATTGTTCGAAAAATTCAACATTAGAATCACATAGTCGCCATTTTGGATCCGCCATTTTGAATTTTGCAAATCTGACAGCAGATTCGTAAATTCGTAAATCGCTGTATTGTCAGTTTCGATTCCTGGGTCTTGTCGATTTTTTTCTAGTGTATATCTGTGTTTAAAAAACCCACAAATGCTCAGAAAAATGTTTAAACTACAAGTTATAATGATAATTTCATAAAATACCAAAATCCAAAATTAAAAAATTCGCTCTATTGTCAATTTCGATTCCTGGGTCTTATCAAGTTTATTTCTAGTGTATATCTATGTTCAAAAAACCCACACATGCTGAAAAAGTGTTTAAACTATAAGTGTTAAAAAAAATTTCCGAATCCAATGTTAAATTAAATAGGAATTATCTCTCAAAAAATGATAGATTGAAATCCGAAAAAAATTGAGAAGACTTTTTAGACCTCCAGGCATGTAAAAAAAAATGTTAACTCAATAAAATTTAAAAACTCTGCGAACAAGAAATTTTTTAAACCTTTTTCTCGAGCGCGGGTAACCAAGCTGCATGTTGATCGGTTCAAAATTAATTACACTTTTTTAGGACCCCAATACGTCAATTTTCCGCGTGGATTTTGGAAAAGTAAACAAATTTAAGAAAATATCTTTAATGTTTGTTATAGAAATGTAATGATTATAATATTATATTCAACTTACGTTTAAGATGGAGCAAGGCAATGAAGGCAAATAGTAGTATTTCGATAATAATCGCCATTCTCTCTGAACAGGCACAATGATAGATAACTGAATATTAGGCTTTCAAGAATTTTGTTGTAAGAGTAATTTGATAAATAACTTCTATATATACTAGGCCATGGCCTTCGTCTAGCTTTTTAGTAGGGATAACTGAAATCTTGCAAAATTGATTGCCTATTAGTCGAAAAACAATGTTTTATTTATTCTTCAGAATGCATAGAGGGGATACAGGATGGTTACTGACAGAAGATCTCAAATTTTCCATATTTGCTTGATCTAATTCCAACTTATACAGAATCTTGTAAATTAGAAAATGATAGAATGTGTATCAGTGTTTCAATGGCCCCAAAAAAATGTTTGTATATTTTGTTATTTCCTTGTGTGCGATTTTGGTTGAAACCTCTCAAAAAATAGAGCAATAATATTTTTTTTACCATGCTAACTTTAGGGATTAAATAATTATGAATTTATTTGAATTTTGCAATTATTACTAAAAAGCACCCTTTTTTATAATGATCTTTTACTTTTATCATCATTATATAATAATTGGGTCTAGAATTGTATAAAAATGCAAAGAGGATAAAAAAAAATTAGGTGCAATAAAAAATGCCGAATTTATAAAAATTGTTCTTGCTAAAGTTATGAGTATTTAAATTAAAAAATCCAAAATGTGAATTATCAAAAAATGGCCAAAGCTTTGGTAAAAAGTCTGATATTTTTTATTAAATATATATAGGTAATTATATTTTGATTTTTTTGTAGATTCTTCCTGATGTGAAGAGTATATTCCATTATGGATTTTTTTTTGTCTGAGAAGCAAAAGTTTACGTTTTTTGCCAAATTGACACAAGATACCAAAAATGCCAAACAAACAAAATTGTTTCTCTAAGAAAGTTCTAGAAAAATGTATTTTGACCATTTTTGCAATCTCGCGTTATTCTTGGGATTTTCGCATGAAAGTTTATGAAATCCTTTAAGATTGATTTTTTTCCTAATACCGTATAATTGTATGATGTCATAAAAAACACAAACGAACATCATTTAACAGATTGAACAACTTTTGCATAACATTTTCTACTTCAAGATCGGTATTTTTGAAATAATCGATACATTCCGTTTTTTTCTAATTTAGATTATTATTGTTTATACGTTTATTTGACTTTTTGCATATCTTGTATCGTTTTGACAAAAAACAAAAAACATGAATTTTCACATTTGGAAATAAAATATACTATTTATGTTAAGAAGAATCTAGAAAAAATTTAAAAAAAATGTGCTGTTATTTAAGTAAATTGGCTTTGAATATTTTTAGAAAAAAATTCTGTTTCGTGCTAGCTATTATAGTCTAAAGTATCTTCTCAATTTTTAACATTTAAATACTCATTAATTTTTCAAAATTTTTCAGGCAAATCCGCAAGATACGTGTCGTCATATTTCCTTTCAAAACAACACAATTGAGCTGACGGATCGAATAAGGGCACATATATTTTTTCGGCTCGAGTGCAATGAGTTCTCTTATTTTTCAAAATTTGTTCAGAACATTAATTTTTGAAAATTCAATCAATGTAAGAAATTTGCTTGAATTCAGTAAAACAATATTTTCAGAATTCTTATTTTTGTCCTGTCAAGGTTACTTTGCGCTCGCGCCGAAAAAATGTATGTGCCCTTATTCGATCCGGCAGCTCAACTTAGTCGCAAATGAATCTGTGTCTTGAGCTTAAAGTGCCTGCTCGATTTGCAGTGAATTCGGTCTCATAATGAAATTTTTTACAACGATAGTCATGTCCAAATTAATTTTTTTCTGCATAATTAAATATTTGAAAATACTAATATTTATTTAAAGAGACTAGTTTTTGTCTCTATATACCTAAAGTACAAAATTTATAGTAAATATTATTAGTCAAATGCTACAAAATTGATGAGATAGAAGTGATCCACAAAAGATTAATAGAAAATGACAAATTCTAATAACGGAAGTTTTCACTAATTAGATAGTGGAAAATTATTATTGCTTAGTAAAAATATAATAATTTATTATAGCCTGTATATATTAATTGAAATGTCTTTGTCGAAGCCGGAAATGTGATGAATAGACAATTTTAATTATAGAACGTGATTGTGTAGCGTTTTTAGCTTTTGTTGAAACAATAAAGAGGCCAAATTGTAAAACTTGTAAATAGACTACGTTACCTTCAACTACATAGTGGATTCATACAAGCCACTGCTGCAAAATTAAAAAAAAATTATTTACACATTATTCTATTTCACCTTACTTTATTTCTGCTAAAAAGTATCCATAACGAATTAATCATCAGTTACACAAATGAACTTTAATAAAATAAGCTTATGATTTTTGTACTATTTCATCAGTGAAAAGCTAAATTATTACTACTTTTTAATTTAAATACTCAATTATCGTGAAGCGGTAGACGTTTTTCTACTACTTAAAACTTGTTTGTTTAAAGACTTTATTCTCAAGTCATCATTTTCTGAAAAGGATCCATATGTATTGGTGAAAATCTGTATTGGTTTCATTCCTCTCACAGCCAAATGACACCAACAGTCAGAGACAATCAAAAAGGGACCTTATTTTATGACGAAGATTCACGTCCCAGATTTGCATTTTTATTTGAAAACTATCTTTTTCAGAAAAACTGCGCAGTTGGACATGGTTAACTGGGAATAGCTTTCGCAGGATACGAGTGCATACTTCTGGGTACTCACGACAAGTTTACTATCAATCATCACATCGTCGGTCCATGCAACCACCGCGACTGGAACCGACAGGGACTTCTTAAATGTAAGCCAATCATTGGCGAGGCAAGGTATTTAAAGGGCATTTCCGACTTTGATTTAATTTATAAGAAATTTGTAATTACATGAAACGGTATGTGTAAGAGTGAATCGTTATTCGGTGTGAAGTGTAGAGGCATTTATTGAAAGGAAACTGAAACAAAGAAATAGTTTTTTAATCGGACTCAATAGGACTGAGTATTCCTGTCGTACTAAAATGCAGTATATTGTTCAGAATAAACATGTATCATAGTTTAAAAAGTATAATTTGATTTATTTAACAAAGAACTTAATTTATAAAAATCAGTGTAGCTAAAAATTAAACTTATATTAAATTCTTTTCAAAAATTTGAATATTCGAAATACAAAAGTTTGAATGTACTGTTTTTGAGAAGCTTAGGCAATTATAATTATTATTTGATACAGCATTATTTTAATATTTAAGATTTCAAACTGTCAGCGGCGATGCTAAGAACAGAGAAAGCAAAGTAGTGTAGCAGTGCTTTATGTGTTTGAGAATCATTCGATCCATACAAATAGATTACAGTTCAATTCTAAAACTAACTGTTGTTCTAATAAATAAAAACAAAAACTAAAATTAAATGTTGATGGTTAACATTCCTCAGAGGAGATAAGCCGTGCCTACAACAAAAGCAAAAAAAAAAACCTTGAACTATATAATTAATTATAATGCTCATTCGTGAAACTTACTAACGAACGTAATAATTTTCTTGATAGAACTTTTTTCTGGGTCCTAAAGAATATTCAGCCAGGCATTCCTTATCTCACACATATCCGTACTTTCGCTTTTACATGAAAACCTTACAGTTTAAAAAAATTGACATTCTTCTGAAAGGTGGTACACAGGTTCTGTATTAAAACTATTCTCATGACAGTAGATACAATAATCATCAACCTTCAAACTGCAGGTTTTATTCTTGATTATAAGTCTAGGTATTAACTTATTTATTAACCTCAATTGCGCTATAATTCTAATAAAACCGATTGGAGTTCTTGACAGAGTTAAATATTTCTGAGGTGCTTTTCGCAAGGTTAATTGAGTATAATGTATTAGAGCAGAGGTCGACTGGGCTTGCTGTAAATTTTCTAGATATAATATTTTATCATAAGCTCTTGTCCATGCCAGTTCATTCTTTTGAAGAGAGGCAACATAAAACATTCCCAGTCGCCCTCTATCCCAATCCTTTTAAATATACTTCTAACCTGGCGGGCCCAGTTGTATTTCTCTAGGGATGACAAATTATATTTTAATCTATCCAGTTCTCTCAATCTTAAGTAACATTTCTTCGGGTATCGATCGTCGGACGTATTGAGAATTTTCTCTATCCAATTGATGATTGACCCAAAAACTCTAACTGCTAGTTGGGATGCACCTATTTCTAATCTAACATCATATCTAGCAGTATTTTGTGGAACATGCATGATTCTCTTATAAAAAGGGGTTTGAACTTTTTCTATAAAATCTAAATACCTGAGAATCCATATGTGCGCACCATACATTAAAACGCTGGATACAAGACTATGGAAAAGTCGAACAATAGGGTTCCATGAGTTAAGTTTTAATCTGTGAATCAGAGAAATCGTTGCTTCTACAACGAGGTTAGATTTACGAACAGCTTTATCCTTCGCCCTGACAAAAAGTGCAGATTGGGTGAATGGGGTTCCCAGGTGGATATAACGTTTGACAATATCAATTTTAGAGGTTCCGTACATAAAAGGTGGGTATTTTTTGTTATGGCCATGACCTCCCTTTCTGTGATTTACTATTTTTGTTTTTTCTATGTTGACATAGAGCTCATTTATCCTACGCTTATCCAATAATCCTTCAAAAATCTTACGGATTCCGACCAGGGAGTCCGTAAAGAAAAACAAATCGTCGGCGTAAGCTAAGTGCAATATTTCCAACAAATCGTCTATAGATACACCTCTGATACCTCTGGCATATATAAATTCTTGTAAATCAGCAATTAAAAATGTAAAAATTGTTGGAATTAGAACCTCCCCTTGCATGACTCCTTTCGTTAAATCTACCAATCCGGAGACGTCCTTATTTCCCTTGATCGCAATATTAGCTTTGGAGTAAAAATCCATTACCAATCTAATAAATTTTGACCCACAACCTTACGAGATTAATTTATTCCATAAAATATTATGACTAAATGAGCGAAAGCCTGATTTTAAATCCACATAGAGTACAAAAAGTTTGCCTCCGTTCAGTCTCAGATGATTTTGAATCATTGCGTTAAGGGTAAAGATCTGATCCGTGCAACCCCTGCCCCTCCTGTAACCTGCCTACCAATCTGGGAGTAGTTGCATGTCTTCAGCCCAAGCTGTCAGACTTTTCAAAAGAACCTACGTAAATATCTTTGTAACACAGTTAACTAAGGCAATATGACGGTAGTTAGCAGGATCAGTGACATCACTTTTCTTGTGCATCATTCTAAGAAATGTTTGAGACCACGATATTTAGACCTTTTCTTTATCAATTATTTTATTGAATAAGGAGTTTAAATAAAGGATCAGACTGCCGGGCAAATTAATTAAAAAGTCATAGCTAATACCATCCGGACCAGGGGCCTTACCATTTTTTGACTGTTTCAAGCTTGAAATAGTTTCATCAAGAGTTATATGTAAGTCAAGATAAGGATTTCGAAAATTATTAATCGGTATTAAGTGAGAATTTGGATCCCGGACTGGGTAGAGAGATTTCAAGTACTCTTCCCATATGTTTAAGTCTATATCATCATTACACGAAGGTTTGACATTATAGCTATTTACTATTTTCCAGAATTGTTTAGAGTCGATTGCGTTTGCGAGAAAATCTAATAAGGAATTTTTATAATCTTTCTTCTTAGAATCTGATAATTTCGTATGTACTTTTTTAAAGTTCGTATAAATCGACACAATATCAAGATTGAATTTTTGTTCCTGGCATTTCTTAAGTACTTGTTTCAGCTCTCTTTTGCTTTTTCTGCATTGCTTATCAAACCATGGCTTCGAACGACTCAGTTTTTCAGATGGTTTCATGGCCATGTTAAGTTCTGTCGCTGTCACTTGAATAGCATTAGTTAAATTTATTAAGTGAATTTC
>CAKNWT010196876.1:0-12601 GCA_932066315.1 Andricus coriarius
AATGCTTAAGGATTACTCTTATTAAAAACAGAGGACTACGATATACAAGCCTTTTGGATTTTATAGAAAATGGCATGGTTTAGAGGTAATTTTGCACAATTAAAAAATAGTTTTTGAATATCTTAGATTCTGCCCTTTAATATCTTGGATATTGTTAGTTAAAATCTTGTTTTTAATATCTATGGATGCTCTACTTCAATATCTAGATTTCTGTCCCATAGTTCAATCGCAAAGATCTAAGTCTGCGTTAATATCTATTTTTCTCCGTGAATATTCCTGCGTGACCGTATGGTCAACTATATGCTTCAATAGTGAATCTAGAATAATTAAGACTGTTAAGGTATCAGACTTTACAATCCAAAATGATAGCTCTCAAAACAAGGAAAATGTGGTGATTTTTCACGAAAATAGAGGAACAATAGGGAAATAAATTCTTGTCATTAAAGTTATTGTAGGTACCCTATTGAATTCAATATAAAACGCGTTGAGATCATAAGATTTCAAGTCGTTATATATTGAATTTTCAACAAAATAGTTGATTTTAGACCAAAAAAAATATTTTCTGCCAAAAGAGACGAATTTACAACAAAATAGTTGTACTTTTAACGAAATAGTTCAATTTTTAAGCCAAACAGACGAATATTGTCGAAGACCGTCGATTTTTGAACAACAAAGTTTAAATTTCCACAAAGAAAGATGAATTTACAACCAAGAAAGATGAGTTTTCTACCATAAAAGATTAATTTTTTACTATCCAACAGGATGAATTCCGTTGATTGTAGAATCTATCTACTCTTCTTTTTTCTGTCATAAAACAAGTTTCACAAGAGCTGAAAAGTAATATTCTCCTCAAATATATGAGGGCCTCTGATAAATATCTTCTCAAACGCAAATTACCTCAGGAGCCTGGCGCCTGAGAATGTTAATTTCGGTGCTCCTGGCTCGGCAGCATCGAACTAATAAAAATCTGACGCAGTCGATGAGGCAACTACGATAAATAAGCCAATAAAAGGGAGACCCATCAAACCACCCTCTCTCCTTTTATGATTCTTTCACTCTCTTTTTCTGCGGCCTTGATTATTGATATAAACGGCTGGAATCGCGCGACGAGGCGCATGAATGGGAACATCGACACCCTCCTTTTTAATAAGCTTATACATACAGTATTACTATACACTCCACCCCGAAAGAGCTTGGCCTCCGAAAACTCGTCGGGGGTGTCCTGGTGGGAAAGTACACCCCGAAATCACCGCATGTAATCTCAGTGTAATGATATTTTGTGATTTGCATATTACACCAGCCTAGATCATATGAATTTATTACCAACGTTTAAATGTAGTAAGGGTGAGTATTGAGTATACATGCAGTATGCATACATGAGCATACGTGAGACGCGTGCATGCTTGTTGTTACTTTCGCGACGTTTCGCGTGTAGGCTTGCGCATTATTTTCGATCCCCGTCGACACAGCTTCGACGGAGTAGCTAACGATCTTATAACGACGACAGTAATTTATGAGTAAACGATAAACCCCGGAGAATATTTTCGAAGGCGATGATTGACTTTTAACGACCTGGAAAAATCCCCCTAAATATATGCATTTTGTTTGGACATGAGCAATATTTAATTGCAGCCTTTTTATTTTACTGTGAGAAACTAAAAAAATCAATATTTGGACTAAATACAAGGAGAAAACAAAACTCTGTTAATTTTACAAAGGTCCAGGTCTAAATTCAAATTGAGGTTTTAGCGATTTTATGAAATTTACCTCTACATCTGAAAATTCTGAACGGCAAACTCTACATGCGGAGACTCTGTTCAATCATATTTACTACAAACATTGAATATTTTTAATTCAAACTTAACACTGTTTATTGTTTATTCTTACATGCTGAAATCTATACTAAATAATAATTAAAATGGTTAAACCCCTACATCGTTTGATTCTACCTTGCAAAACTCTATACATACGATAACGCAAAATATTTTAAAAAGCATCACTATTTCAATTTTTGTGTGTGGTGCTGTAGATTGAACCGCGTTGAGTTGAATATTAAAAACTTAAATTTTTTACATAAATAATACGATTGTGTAGAATCTTCGCGTATAGACGGTCAAGTAGGGTGATCCAGTTTTATTAATTTTCATGCTCTCATCTCCCAAATTTGCTCGAACTAAGAAAAATAAATACGTATTTTTTTTCTGAAAAAATTATAGAGCTACCGTAAGCCCCATGACGTTTAACACTTATTTCCCATAAGAAAAAAAGACGCTTTTGAAAATTTTGGACAGAATCAGCAATATTCGGCCTATCGAGTTGTCCCTCAACGTTACTCTTTACAATTCGCCATAGAATACAAATAAAAAATAACTTTTTGAATTTCATCCCCATCCAAAAAAAGCCCTAAGTGAAAAATTGGGTTTTGCAAGTTCTTGACGCTAATTCTTATTTTTGTGGTTTGTTTTAGTATAAATTGTTTATAATACATAAACTATTACTTTCTACTAATATTTAGGTGTTTCAAAAAATTGTTTAGATAATTTATTATTGTTTATATCAACTTTCACTTAGAATACTCGTGATTTTCTCCGAATTTTTCAACGATTTTACAACTTTTTAGTTAAAGCGAAGAAATACTCATTTAAAGTTAGCCAACAAATTTTTTTTAAACATTTCATTATTATTTATAACAATATTCTTTTAGAATAATGCTAGAAAGTTGCGTTCTTTCTGAAATTTTCAAAACAACTTATTATTGTTTATAATTATAACTAACTAAATATTTATCTTTAATTTTTTCATACTAGACTTTATAGTAATTAATCATTTGATTAACACCTTTATAATTTCTTTATACATCATATATAAGGGTAGCGGTTAGGCTAACATTTTTTTTGTGACCGCTCTCCACAAGACGTTGAAACGGGGTATGGATTTGATCAACAATATTTGAGTCACCATTTACAAGGGTACCTTCCCTTCCCCACGAGACGTTGGAAAGGTTTGACCGAAATTATTGTTGTGACCATGAAAATCAAATTTGCGGCTATTTTCACTATAATATTCATAATCAGTGCATCAAAACACATATAGGTATTCCGAGTTTCAAATTAATTGGAGGTATGCGCTTTTAGGAAGTGCACCCGAAAGGGTTTTTTTTGGGACCCTATTATGCAGGTCTACAAAAACGTCTTTTTTCCTTATGTAAAATAAGTCTTAAGCTTTATGAGGTTTTAGCAACCTCTAAATACCAATTTTTTCATAATAAAAAAATATGTGTTCTTTTTTAATTTGAAGAAATTTGGGAAGTGAGAGCAAAACAATTTTTGAAAACATTTCCAATACGTTGTTGGACCACCCTAACCATTCTAATGGTACAGTTCTTAGATGCAGGGCTGGTATTATTTTCAAAAATTTGAGTGTGCATTCTAGTGTTCTTAGTATTCACTCTCCTTTTGCAATTCTTAGTTTACATTCCCATTTCCCATCTAATTTCTTGAAAAGTAATGAATTCTCTACATTATAGTTTATGCATCAATGTTTTACGGTTTCCACATCCGCCTAATTTAATGAGACAAATTTACATCTTCCACATCGTCCGTTAAACACTCGTAGAAAATTAACCCTGATTACGCTGAGGAGCAACTGCGCTCTAACGAAGATGCCATTAGCATGGTTAGCGCGCTTCTGTTATTCGTTAAACGGGTAAAAAATAACATATGCGACGCGTGGACATGCGTCAGTCATGGGATATTATACATATATCGTAACGTCAAATCAGAGTTCAAATAAAAGCACTGACACTTGCCTCTAGTGTGCCAAAAATACCACACGATCGGTTCAACAATGAAAGTCAATTGACGAGGCTACGAGGGTGAAAGAGGAAGAGAGAAAGAGAGAAAGTGAAAATGACATTATGAGTGGAAGCGAGAGAAAACTATCCAATCGAGATTCCCTTTAGGCCAGGGTGCTGGGTTAGGGTGTTTGGCGTTGCTTGTAGTTCGTAAAACGTTGTTATCCTTATGGAAGGCATATGCCCACTCCCCTATGCTATGCGCGATATACAATGTTCCCACCCGAGGTTTAAAGTGCTCCCCAGAAGTTAATCTGGAGTTAAACCCCCAGTAAACACGATTAAAACCTTAGTACCTAGAGAACCTCGCGAAAACCAGACACACCCTTCATCTACTATTTACTTTTCGCACAGTCAAAATAATATTAATGATGTTGTATATCTCTGTAAAAAAATGAAAACGTCCAGTCACGAGTTCGACGTGCGTCAAAGATTAAGGCACTGGTGAGAAAATTTCCTTTTTTGGGGACTAAATCCAATACCATGACGTAATTCAGTCGCGTGCTTTTTATTTGAGGAATTATTAGTGTGAAAAAATTCATATGGTATCATTCACAGAAAGGGATTTTGTTGTCAGAATTGGATTTAAGCACTGTGGAGATAAATCTCTTGCAAAATTGGAGTGCAATGCTTCTTTGTCTGACAGTCGCTTTCAAGTGAAAATTTCGATAATTCAAGATAGAGAAAAAAAACTAAAACATTGCCCTGCTTTTTTCGAAAACTTCTTTAAATTTATTTCATATAAAAATAGAACTTAATTACTTTTATATTTAAAACATCGTTTTTCGTCTATTTTGTACACAATCACATTCGATTTCGCATATGCGTCAAATTACCCAACCCCTGATCGTTCACTAATTCAATTCTTTTCTCCTCAAAGCTTTATTTATTTCGTGAAAATACTTTTCCTAGATTACACTAAGTTACAAAATTTTATAAAATTCGTGTTTATTCGGTTATTATGGTATTTTTTCATGTATTTTGAAGCGATGATTATGAAACTAACCTTCTTTTTCCCGTAGCATCAATACTTTTCGAGATGTTTCAGAATAAATGTTCAATATCACATAAAAATGACAACATTTTAAATAAAAAATCATCAAAAAGGTTCGCGTTAAAAAAAAATTAGGTTATATTAGACTTTTGCACCCGAAATGAGCACTTTTAATGAAAAATATTTAGATTTCAAAGATTAAAAAAAACAATTTACGTTTTTCAATTTTTTTACCGTTTTTATCAGAAACTGACATTTCGAAATAGAAATCATCAGATTTCAAAAGTTTATAATTTTTTCACAATTTTAGATTACGTTAGCGCCTAACAAAGAAAAAATTAGTATTTTCAAACAAAACTATTCAAATTATATACACGATTTTTCGAGAAGATGTGAAAACTGTAAGAAAGAAAAAATGTTTCATCTACTCGAAAAATTATTATTTTGAATGGTTTCTACATATCAAATTTATTTTAAATCGACGAATTGAAGACAATCTGGTTAAAACATTTTTGAGTTTTTGTTTTCACAACAAAATTATTTTCCGATTCTGGGTCCAAAACAGCTCTTATTATTATGAACCCTACTCCATTTACATAATTATAAAAAAAGTCCAATTCCTAAATTGAGTTACTGAAAATGACAACTAGGAAAAACCCAAAAATGAAATTTAACAGGTGAAACAAAAAACGTTCTCTGTGATAGGATTCAAAACAGAAAATTCTGAGAAAATCGCAGAAGCCAGCTGAATTATTTTAAAATAAATTTTCTCTTGCTTTAAATCTATGAAAAAAACTTCAAAAGGGTTAAATAATCATCTTTTATCTACAAAAAAATTATTACACGAGACAGAAAACATAAGTTTAATCTCATCAGTTTTTAGTAATAGAGAGAACAATTTAAAATGGGGGTTTCCTAGTTGTAATTCTCAATTATTATTTGAAAATGTTTTCTTTACTTGTTTTAATCTAAAAAATCGAGAAAAAAATCTTTGAATAATTGTAAAAGTATTTGCTTATTGATACGTTTCGACCCAAGGTACTGGAAATTTAAAGAGAAAAACGATTTTTGAAAAAAATGGGCTTTACCTAGTTTTCCTAGTTGCCATTCTCAGTGCCTCAGTTTTGGTCTTGAACATATATCATTTGAGGTCGGTCAAATTTTAATGGTTCAAATGTCAGAATGTGCAATATTATACTGAATGTAACAATGGTATCTCATATAAACTAAAAATTAGTATTTAAAGAAAATTGCAGCAATAAATTTAAACTGCATTCTGTCCTATTATACCAAGAACTATAATTCTTTCATACTGCCTTCCTATTTTGAATAGAAGCTTTATTATTTTCTTTAAATTGTTGCGACATGATATAACTTATAACGAAACTAATAGTGTGATAATAGAAGGCGCTCACAACATATAGCCTTATAATGTGCCTAAGTAGGTGTGATCGGGCTCTAAAATGGAACGGTGGGGTAACTTGAGATCTATTAGACCCAACTTTTGGCTTACAACTATGAGGAATCGTGTTACAGCTTAACGCAACGATCTCTTGAAAGAAAAGAGGAAAAGCCGACATGTCAAGGCGGCTTTCTTTGAGAAGAAAGAATACTGTCTTCAAAGTGCAAAGGTGCCGACACTGGTCCTCACTTTTGAGAACCTCGCCTATTTTAAAGTGTTTGGCTACTGTCGCAGCAAAAGATTTTGCACCTGGCTTCGGCAAGGGTTGATGCCTTGAAGACCTGCCGCTGTTTATCATTTCTTCTTTCCATCAAAGCTGACGATTTTTCTTGTTTTCCTAGTGCAGTGTCACATATCCTTTTTGAAAACATGTTTCTCAAACAACATTAGTTGACTTTTACTTCAAAGATTTGAAAACAAGTGTCTTTTTAGGCTTGGACTTTAGAGAAAATAAAATTTCCCCTGCTGTTTATTTTCAGAGATATTTTTCATTTATTTTATAGTGATTATATAAATAAAATAAAAAATAAATAAAAAATAAAAGCGTTCGAAATTGAATAATTTTGTTTTGAATTCAAGGATTTCGAAATTTATTGATTTCTTATTAAAATTTCGAAAATAGGACAATTTCAAAATGTTTAAAAATGAATAATTTCATATTAGAATTTTGAATACTGGATCATTTGAAGGAATTGGTATTGTATTACTTCTGATCTAAAAAGTTCAAAAGGAACAACTTAAAATTGAAATTTAAAACTAAATTCAATGTTTCAAAGTCACAGCTTCTGAAATTCTAGAATTCTAAATTGTTATTACATACAAAATTATCGGGGAACTATTCAGGGCCAGAATAGACCGTCCTGACCGCTAATGTGGTGCTGTCAAGACGGTCTATTTATGGTACTGAGTAGAAGTGAAACGTTTTTGTATGGTCAAACGCTAGTCTGGAGGATCTAATCTAGCGCGAGTCAGTCGGCCTTGTAAAAATCTGTTTTAGATGGTTGATGTTAAAAATTATATCAAAGACCGTCTCGGTCTAGATGATAAGAAAAAATTCTTTATTTTTAATGTACATTTTTCATTTTTCATACTTTTAAACACCCTGGATACTTTTAGAAATGTTCAAAAAAATATTTAGATTTAAAACTTATAAAATGGTTGGCTAGCTAGCACCCGATCAGGGCCAGAAATGACTGACTACATGATCAGAAAAAAATTCGTTTTTTGCTTTTAATACTTTTAAACACCCTGACTATTTTTGGAAATTTGCAAAAAGATATTTGGGTTTGGTACTTCGAAAATTTGTTGGTCATGACGGGCTAGCCAGCACCCGATAAAGGCCCAAAAAAAAACCGTCTACATTAAACGTTCTAGACAATGCCCTAACTGGACGTAAGTCCGCCCCGATAATTTTCTACACGGGCATTTTTACCATTCAGAATCGAAAAATTTTGAATTATAAACCTCCAAAATTGATTTCTTCGAACAAAAAATGTTTAAAAAAAACTGAAAAAATATATAATTACCAAGAATTGTGATATTAAAAAATTGAAACTTATGAAAGGGAAGAATTGAAAATTCTGCGTTGAACATAAATATTCAGAACTGTAAAATTGTAACTATTTAAAATTAGCCCCGTGCAGAAATTGCCCAACTTGTTCCCAAGTTCCGATCTGGGCCCGATCGGATTTTCCACATGTGGCCGCAAGGGGGCCGGTGGTGTGGCTCGCGTCGGAACCACGTCGAAACGGGTTAGGTTAGACAAGATTATGTCAAGTTTTTTGTTGTCCTCGTGATATTGTTTTTTTTATATATCAAACTTAAAATGTCGAAAGCAAAAAGTAAATTGCGATTTCGGAAGCACAGAATTGTTGGTGAAATTTCCTGTATCCGCAATGAAGATGAAGGAACGTTTTAATTCACTAAATTCAACATAAAAATCATGAAACTTAACTCCCAGATGAAATACGAAATTAGTGTTTCATTTGTTTTTCATTAATGCTTAAATCTAAATAATCTTATTAACAATGTAATATGTTTATTTTATTTTTAATGCAAATGGATGATTGCCAAAAAGTTGACCGTTCTAAGTCCCTATCATTTTTCACACATTCTGTGAATAAATAATTTTTTCTAAATATTAGGGCACAATTTAGAAAAGTTTTAAAATTTTAGACGACTTCGTTTAGAAATAATAAATCAAAATGCTTGAAAAATGCCAGGTGATGCGATGTCCTAAACTACAAATTTAAAATAGAAAATTGCTAAATAATATTAAAAATATGTTTGTAATAATTTGGGCTTATGAAAATCGATTGAAATTAGTTGCAAAAGATGATTAGGGAGTAATAAATTAAATATTTTGCAGTTAAAGATAATAAGAATAAAGACTCTAAACTTTAAAATAATTTATATTGTACATGCGTTTCGAAAAAATAAATAAATAAAAACGAAAAATTGTTAGAAAAGAAAGAAGGACTTCAAATAATTTATTATCTCAAACTAAATTTTTAATTATAATTTACCGCGCTTATCTCAAAAGTTTTTGATTGGTCGACTGTTCGCATTCGATTGTAAGCAATGAAGATAGGCACCATTGCAAATATAAATAATGGTGAAAAGTTTTTTGTTACTTGTATCGTTACATTTTGGATCCTCTTCAAAGAGATATTTTCAGCTTGCAAAGATACCCGTAAGTTTTTCCAAACAAATTGATTATAAAATAAAGCGTTAAAATAATAGTAATGTTTTAAAAAAAGTTCACAATTCATTTTTAGCTTCTGAAGATTTCCAACAATGCATTCGAGAAAGCGTCGTCATTTTGAGCGCATTTACTATTTATATGAATAAAGAAAATGTTTTCAAGCTTTTTAAAAATTTATATGTTTTTGCTTATAATTCAAAATAGAGGTTACTTTATACAAAATATATGAATATTCGGACTTTTTTTCGAACATAACCTCACTTTTTAAATTTCTTTCCACGTGCCCCATGTGCGTTAGTCAATCAATATCCATATGGAGAGTTTGACGCCGGTAAAGAATTTTAAGCAAATACGTTTTTAACCTATGTTTAAAAAAATAAATATTGTTATTTTACGTTTCAAAAATCAGTCTTTTGCAGAAATTGATTCTGAATTGAAATCTTACAATTTTAAATGAATAATTAGTGAAATTTTCCTAACAATTTTAATAATTGAATTTGAAACTACAACATTGTGAATTCTAGAAATTTGAAAGATGATAAATAGTATTAAGTATCATATCGTGTAGTATCAAGTGACATTCTAAGTAATTTGATATATTTTGTTACTAAAAAATGTGATTTGTGTCGAAAATAAATCACTACCCGTGTAGAAATAGCCCCACTTGGCCCTATTAAAATTCGGGCACTAGTAGGGGGCTAGTCGGAGGAATTTTGTAGGCGATGTCGCTAGTCGGGGACTGGTCGGTCCGTAGTCGGGTTCTTGATGGTGAACATTTCTAGTCGGGTGCTGATCGGGGACTGGTCGAGCTATTTAAAAAAAATCTTAATCCTCTGTATAGGCTATTTTTATGTCAAAATTCCTAGGCGGGTTCTGGTCGGGCTCTGGTCGGGCTATTCTTGTTTTAATATAACATTTTTAATATCAATTCAACGAGACTTTCAGAATGTTCTTAATTGTCGTAAAATAGTCTAAAACACCTGAAGAGCCAAATATTACAGGAGCGTTTTAAATAATTTGTTATTACAAAAATTGTCGCAATACGCGATAAAATTTCTAAGTTGCATCGATACAACTTTTAAATGATCATTGAAAATGAAATTTTATGTCTTAATCAAAAGTTGTAAAATAGCCTAAAACGCGAAAAAAACAAAATATTACACGAAGAAAAATTGTAAGCGAATTGAATTATTGATTTAAAAATTATTTTATGTATATTTCTGTTAACAGTTAATTTATTTTACATGTATATGATGTCGTATAATAATAAAAAAGTGAATGAGAAAAAAAGAGTTGAAAAATTGTTGTCATAACTTTTTTGAGCTGTGCCTTATGAGGATGGTTTTTTCATTCACTTTCAGTTCTCTAGGTATAGAGTAATGGATAAGACTACCGACCGCTAGGCGACAGATTCAGGTATAGATGTAGGTTCGAAACCCAGTAGAATTAAAAATTTTATTTGTAATATAATGTTAAAAAATGTAATATATGTATTCATTCTAAGCAGGGCCATTTACATTTATAGACAAAATACTCGCAACAAATTATTATTTATTTTTTTAAAACCTTTTTTGTTATATCTTTAGAGTATAGCAATAGTGGTACTGCGCGCGCGCGGTATATTTTCACCTGGGTAGTACCCGACTAGACCCCGACTAGGACAAGTTGGGTCATCCGACTAGCCCCCCACTAATTCACCGTGACGCTGCTGGTCGGGGACTAGTCGGATGACCCGACTAGCCCCCGACTTAAAGTGGGGCCAACTGGTCGGGTACCCGACCAGCCCCCCATTTGCATTTCCACACGGGTATCATTTACATTGTTAAAAATTGAAGAATTTTAAAGTATAATTATTCGAAAAACGTTTAACTTATATGCTGTTTAATTTGAAACTTTCAAAATTTATGTATTTCAAACTTGAATTCTCAACTTCATGTTGAATACAATTTTATAAGATGTCAAACTGATGTCACATTGGACTGAAATAGAAAAAGTCGTGAGACAAAATACACGCGAAAAGCGAGCAAAATATAGGAGCTTCAATGTGTATACAGAATGAATGAATCGTAGATTATTATAATAGGTATATTACATATATCTAGGGTGGCCCATTTTCTTAGATTAGATCTTGGCAATCTATGATTTCTATTTAAACCAATTTTGTGTAACAAAGCATCACCAAACACATTTATTCAAATTAATAAATAAAGTTTTGAAGATTTCAATTAGAAAATTCTAATAGCGGAAACATGGTCTTCAAAACCCAGAACTAACAGAATTTTTTTCTGATATTTGAAAGACAATCCTCTAAATCATAATGTTTAATTCTGTATTCTTCAAGTCTATACAGGAAACCATTTTATTTGAATCTTAATTTTTATCATGGCTTATGCACGTGTTTCACAATCACCCTATTACCCTATTTGAATCCACGCGACGTTGCTAAATGAGACAATATATCATATCACGTTTCACAACGATACCATGAATATTAATGCAATCATTATGGCGTTTAAAGGCCTATTAATCCGGGGTTAAGACATTCCGTCTTGGGCACCATTTTATCGCCGAGCAATATTAGCCCTATCGATCATCAAATGACTCTCTTTTGGACGGGAAAGAACCAAAGCCATAAGCTGCACGTCGGCTATTGCCTATTTCCATGGACCAGAAGCGTGCGAATTTACTCCCCTCTGTCGTCGTCATCTTTTATTCATATTCTTCCTCTTTCTCCCTGCTAGTTTTTCCTCTTTCTATCTACTGTTTATATTTCACCTATTTTCGATGGTTATCCAGGGATTCAATCAACTCAGAATATTGTTTTCATTAAAAGCAGGAAGCTAATAGAGATCATAATTTTATTAGACAAGTGATTAAGTGCGTGCTATATGAAGGAAATATTTCAGTCTTAAAAACAGAGGAGCTAAGTTAGCTGAAAATTGACTGAAAATAATCTAGAAAGGGTACACAATTGTTTTATATTTGGCTGCGTCTAGTCGTCCCGAAAAATGGGGGGAGTTGGAAAAGGGAATGGACTAGCCAAGCTTATGGAAAATATTGGACTATACTCTGTTCCATGAGAGAACGAATTTCTGAAACGACGAAATTTCGTTCTTTGCGCGCATCTTGTCAAAGACGGGGAATCGTAGGCGTGAGTATTTGTCTGGGCCTATTGTAAGTGTCACGTTCGGTCCGCTCATCTGGCCCTCGGTCAGGCTACAAGAAATGTAGGAAAAAACTTGGGTCAGTGTACTTGAAAAAAATTGTGTCCTCTTTTAACAGCGATTGGCTGTCGACCAAACGAAAAAAAATTTGTCGACGCCTTCTTTCATAAAAACTTGCGCGACCAAATTCGTTCTCTCGTGGAACAGAGTACAGTCATCCCGAATTTCGGCACGACGAGACACTTCGTTCATATTTAGATTGACTTTACTGAATGATAGGTCGCATTTTTGCCTCATAAATATTATATTTGTTGTGAATATTTTTCGCATTTTATTAAGATTTCTGCGTCCACAAAGAAGTATTATCTCGAACCAGACCTATAAAGTTCAACGTTACCAAGAAGCTGGATTTCGAGGATAAAAA
>CAKNWT010196883.1:0-10086 GCA_932066315.1 Andricus coriarius
AGTAGAGAAAAGTACCAGTTTGCGTATAGCGATCGATATTGGGTACCCTGTTTCCGAGAAATATTATTCTTTTATATAAAAAGTCTAATATTATAGGTTTTTAGCATTTTTAATTCACTTTCTTCTTCAGGTATAGATATGAATATTGTTTGTTGGGGTTTTGGCGTAGGCTATAAATTCCTCATTTTTAATATTCGATCAGCCCTTTCTTAAAATTCACCTGCGTCTGCAGCCATCTTCTTTAGAAGTACTTCCAAAATAGTGGGTTTTAGATCGAAAAGGGTTGTGAAAGTTTTTTGTAGAACTTTTCCGGGGTCGGACCAGAACTCTAGTAAAAACTCCTGGTAGTTTCAAAATTGTAAAAATCGAAAAATTTTGGGCATCTTCAAAGTACTGTAGATTTTTGGATTTTGGGTTGATTAAAAATTAATTAATAATTAATTGGGTTGATTAATTTTGGGTTGATATTAGGTGACTTTTGTAGCACCTTTTCGGTTCTATAATAATTCTTCTAATTTTCGAGGTCAAATGTACAGAAATTTACAAAGTTAATTATTTTAAAGCACATTTATTATCAAACGAATTACCAAACTGCAAAGTGTAAGAACGAAGTACCAGTTTGGAAAAAACCTGATATTTTCTTGAACAAATATCAGAACAAATATAACAAGATTACATTCTTTCAAGAGAGATAAGAATTAGATACTGAGAAGTATGTTAAAAATCAACAATTACTTACTCTGTCATTATAAATAAATCGCATTAATTTCGCAAATACGTAGCGTAAAAGTTTGTGTCAATAAATGGCACATGATTTTTTCTCATCGTTTTTTCAATAGGGGAAAGGCGTCCTATTTGTTCCGAGGAGTGTGTACAGAGTCAAAAGTAATATAATGGGAAAATTATTTAATAATCTGCGTTATAATTTATTAGAAAATTTATATTTGTTTGCTTTTCGTCTTAAGGTTTTTTACAATCTCATCATAATGAGACTATCGCGGAAAAAAAACAGGTTTGACGATGTTGTCTGTCTGTCTGTCGTCGTTGTTGTTGTTGTCGTTGTCATTGTCGTTATCGTCTGTATACCGGATAACTTTTGAAAGACTAATCGAAAAAAATGAAAAACACAATAATTGTTCACTCAAAAATGGTCTACATATTTCTTATTAATTATTTTTAATAGGACGCGTAGTTATTGTTTTATTCGTAAAAAATCACATTAAAAATAAACAAATTATAACATTTTGGAAAAGTGACACAAGATATAAAAAAATGAATAGACAAAAGTTCTTGAAACAAAAATGATCTAAAAATTTGTTACTTATCATTTTTTGATGGGATGCGTAGTTTCCGTTTTATTCGTAAAAATGACATTAAAGAAATACATTTGTAGAAATACGACACAAGCTACGAAAAGAAATGAATAGACAAAAGTTTTTACACCAAAAAAGACTTACAAATTTTGTTTAAATCATTTTTTTGATAGGGCACGTAGTTTTTGTCTTAGTCGTAAACAATACATTAAACATAAGAAATGTAATTTTTGGAAAAACGACCCTAGCTACAATAAAATTGTAATTAACCAAATTTTTCGTCAATTGTTTGGTGAATATAAAAACTTGGGGAAATCTTTTCGATCATAAGGGCTATTAAAAGATTCATTTTACAGTGAATGAATCACTCGACCTAAGCTACAAATTCAAACTCGAACAAAAAAAATTTGTAAGCGAAAAATTCGAATCTATGCAGGTTTTGACTCTGCTCGTTCAATACTACGATGCTATTTAGGTCGCTTTTTTGGCTGCGAAAAGTTTTTTTTTGTGTGCCTATGTAATAAAAACAGGTGTTCACTACTGATCAATTTAGTTTAATAAGTGAAACACAGTATCAATATTGACGTTTCGAAATCATCTGGTGTTATAGTGAAGAGATTTGAGTAAATTGTAGAAACAATATATGTATAACAAAATCGAGTGCCCAGTGAAACTCTTTTTGTTTAAATCTTGCCTCCGTCTGCAAGACATAATAAATTGATAATTGAATTAAAAAACACAAGCGATGTCATTGATGTGTACATCTGTACATATAACCATGCCCCCCCCCCCCCCCTCCACGACGTGGTCAAGTGGTAAACAAAGAGAGTTTTACTAGACACTCGTTTTTATTATATATTTTTTACGTCTTTTCTGCAATTTACCAACATTTTTTTCTCTAACATTAGGTCTTTTTGATGTCTTGACTCATATCATGTATTCTGAGCATGACTGTCGATGTACACTCGAAATGTCAATATTGACACTGCGAGATCTCACAGTTTCACCTATTGAACTAAATTGATTCATAAATATTGTTCCAACCAAATGTTAAAGTATGCATTATAATTTTCTTTGAATAAACTATTATTTCCAATAGATAAATAAAAAAATATTTTAGCACTTTTACTAGTTTACAAATTCATGAATAAAAATTTTCGTTCATTTAAATTTAAACGTTTAAAACTTTAGGAACATATCAATCACCATCATAATTTTTTTTGCTCTTACGGACAATTTTCGATCCCGTATGCTAGTTTTGAACCACATGTGGTTCAAGACCACAAACGCAGTTCTGAGTCAAAAGGCCTAAATTTTCTTGTTCTTTCAAAGCACCGTCTCGATGAGTATTTTCACTAGGATTCCCATTTTTGTTCTCGCATTAGACACATCTTCATGCAAAAGATGAAGTGAGTAGACCTAATAGTTTTTGCACTAGGCATACTAACGGACGGACACCCATTTTACAGACTGCATACGGGTTTTCCACGAACTTCGAAAAATGAAAACAGTAACAATTGATCTTTTATCCTGATTATGGTGCTTGGACCGGAGAAATATCAACAATGAATTCCGCGTTTTTAGAGTACTGAACCTGCAACAACAAATTTCGATGCGACAAAATCCAAGTTGACCACTTGAAAATCAGCCACAAAAATATTACATATCTGTTTTTTTCTGTTCTGTGTTCCTCAATAAGTTTTTACATATTTAAAAATATGAACAACAAAAATTCTTAATGCAAGTCTTGCAACGAAAAGGTCGCTTGCTCAAACCAAGAAGTTGAATAAATATGCTGTAGTTTTTACAACGCCATAGTTGACCCAATATTAATCCTTTTTGGTTTACCTAAATTTCTGTGGCCCTGTAAAGTGTAATTTTATAATATATTTATTGAAATCAATTGTATCTGCTTTTGATAGCTACCGAATAGCATGCTATAGATTCAATAGCATTTTTATCAGTGCAGAATAGAGAAGATAAGATAAAAAACAGATCAAGTTGCCAGTTTGCAACCTTTTATTCAACTGTGGCTACTGGCTATATCCATCATTTCCTCTTTTTCCATCCTTATTTTCAATTATTCTTCTCCTTTGGATCTTTTTCTCGAAGCACCTCTGTCGCCTGAAGTGAGAAGACGAGCGAAGGCTCTTGCAGGGCTGTAAAAATTCTCTACGAGGGTCTAAATATTCGGAGGATGCCGCGCGCCGATTATAATTCTTGGACCGAGGTTGCTTCGAACGAAAAGGAATGCCAACGGGCGGCTAAGACAAAGCTCCAGCTACCGCTTCAGCATATTTATCTCTCCTGCGAGAAGATTAGTATCTATAGGCAGAGGACAGATGGTGGTCAGTAGCTGCAGAATCCAACATGTTCTATATACTTGCTCAAACCTAGCGGGACCTCTGAACCATTTTTTTTTAATGATGGCAGTACTTTTTCACCAACAGGAAGTACTTACCTTCAAGATGGTCAGGCCTGGGACTGGACAAAAGTGTAACTTTTTTTTTGGCTAGCCCCAGGCCGTCTGGTCAGCCGCTAGTTATGGATTGGTCAACCACTAGAGTTGGAGGCCGGTCAGCCGCCAAACTGATCAGCGCCAAACCTGGACCAGATCAGACTGTAAAGATGATATGAAAAAACATCTTGTATTGATAGTGGGAATTTCTTATTTTCGATCAATTTAGACACCCTGTAACTTTTTCGAAATATGTCTAAAATAAGTTTTCTGATAGAACTCAGAAATATTTTTTGTTTCGGATAGCTGAACAGCGCCAGCTCGGGGTCATACCAGACCTTCCAGACGCTTTTCTTTTTTTCTACGCTGGTTGACCATAACGTTGGTTACCAATACGTTAAAAGAGCGGTGCACTTGAATTTATCCAACGGTCAGTTTCTTTAAAAATGGTTCATAATATCAAATTTTGGTGTACAGCAAGTTCTTTTACGTATTTTGTGCTATATTAAAATAAGCTTGTCTGAAAAAAGCTTTTGAGATTTTTTTGCTGAAAATACAAAATGGTGGTGCCCACTTCGGGGACATACTTTTTGGTCTGGTATCATGTTTTGGGCTTCCTTGTAAATATTTACAATTTTTACAGAAATTCACGTTAATAAAAAATTTTAATCGTTTTGAGGCTGCTGCACGGGAAAAAAATAGTTGATTAAAAATCCAGTGACTTTGTATTATAGTCTTGGATATGAGAGAAAGTAAATTAAAATTCACAACCTTCCGCATTCAAGAAAATTATGAATCATCTGAAAAGCATGTAATATTTTGATACAATGTTTTAAAAAGTGATAGAAAATCTGTTTGGAAGCCGCTGAAAATGTCAAATGAAAAGGCTTTATAACCTCAGAGACAGAGCTAGGAAAACTAATACACAGTCGCTAAAAATTTAGAACACAAGGGCTTTATATTCTCTTAGACAAGAAATCCGAATTCTCGAAAATCTCCGAGAGACTTTGATAGAACATTTTTTATTCAGCAAGCAATTATAAATTCTTTCTGAATACAAAATTTTCTATTGAAGTCTCTCTAAGATTTCAAATTTGCCTTCGAACTACTCATTAATCATCAGAAAAATGCTTTCTTTAAAGAAGCGTTGAGTTCAACAACTTTAAGTTTTAGAATTTTACTAATTTCAAACAGGGATCGATTCTTTTTATTTCTTTAAATATTTAAAAAGTTTAGAAACTATCCAAAAGTAATAAACAATAAAGAAAAGTAGAGTTCAAAAATGTTTCGATAATAACCTTGATGACAAAAAACGATTTTTTGCTATACGAAAATCTCCATAAAACGCGCAGTTTCAATTTATACAATTCTTTTATAATAATTTCTTTATCAGTTTTTAATACAAAATAACACTTCTTAAACAATAATTTAAGATATGTGTAATAAAGAATTTAATTTTACTTATTTCAGAAAGGACTCAATGCTTTTTTTCATTAAATATTTAAATTGTTTAAAAACTATCCAAAAGTAATAAATAATTAAGAAAAGTCAAGTACAAAAATGCGTCAATATCCCCAATGGCAAAAAATGTTTTTTTGCTATACAAAAACTTCCATAAAATGCAGTTTGTAATTTATTCAATTCCTTTATCATACTTTTTTACTCAGTTTGAAATGTCGAATAACTTTCCCAAAACAATAATGTAAAATGTACATAACAAATAATTTAAATTTACTTATTTGAAAAAAGGATCAATAGTTTTTTTCATGAAAGATTGAAAGCCTCTAAAAACTATCTAATGCTGATAAACAATAAAGAACAGTCGTGTCTCCATAAAAGCGCACAGTTTTCAATTGATCTAATTCTGTTATAATACTTTTGAACTCAATTTTCAATTTGGAATAATTATCCTAAACAATAATTGAAAATATGTAGAACTAAAATTGTCCTTAAATTTGAATATTACCTATTTCAAAAAGGGCTCGATACTTTATTTTCTTTTTGAATATAAAATACTTCGAAATCAGAAGAAAAAAGAATTCTGTACATAAAAGGCGAGTGTAAGAACTTTCAGGTTAAAAATAATTAAGTTTTAACGGTGGTCGTATGAAAAAATATTTGTGTGCTTCCTCCTTTTAAAAATGTGCGTAATTGTCCATTTTTTAATTATTCTTCTATAACATGAAGTACATTCTCAATAAACTTGTTAAAAATGCGGTTCTTAAATTTCTTTTCCTTAAATATTTTGCTTTAAATAGGAACGACATTTTTTTTAATTATTAAAAAAGTGTAATAATAGTATTTTTAAACATTTTTTAAACCTCGTAACTTTATTAATAGATATCACTTATATTGAATTCAAAAGGATAATAATGAAGAAGAGGGTTCAATATTTTTGCTACGAAATTCTTGCAAATTAAAAAGACTAAGAATCTAACGATCAAAGTGGAATGTTGGATGTTAAAGTGGAATTTAAATTTTGACCTATTTTGAATTAAATTTCTTAAATTTGAATATTTTAGTGTAAAGTATTTCGAAAAGCACTTCAAAGTCTGTCCCGATTCGACAATTAGAGTTTACAATTGAACAATATTTAAATTTAGAAGCGCTTGAGCACTAAAATTTAAATTGAAATTAAAGCTATGTTAAAGACTTTCAAAATGATGCCGTTGAATCTCGTATTGAGCCATATGATATGAAGCTTAATTAAATGTGATAGGCTTTTCAATATAATTTATGAATCCCTTTTCTTAGAAATTATTTGACTGTCACTTAAACTCTAGAAGAATGTTCATAATTTATCAGAAAGGATTGCTTGGTTTTTGAAATACTTTTTCACGAGAATGAGTAGACTTTTTCCAGTGACTCTACTTAAAAAAAATAATTGACTTTTACTACTTAATCAAATTCGCTGAAATCTCAGCAGACTCATAGAAAAGTCACTTAAAATTGAACCGATTATTTTTTTCCGTGTGAAGATCGAGAACCAATGGTTAAACTTCTTATTAAAAATAAAGGAAAATTATGGGATTCTTGACCAAATAGAATAAGCTTAGGAGTTGACCATGTATGATAGAAATAATCAAAATATTTCGAGTTTTTTGGTTGCAATTTATCGGTTCAATTGAAAAGTGGGCTCCTTTGGGCGAAACCGAGGAGGAAAAAAATTGATTTGCTTGCTCTAGAGTTATTTCTTAAAAAGGTTTCTTTTTAACTTTGATGGGTTCGTTTTGTTGTATCTCTTTTAGAACCCGACAATCCGTTCTAAGTAATACTTCAATTTGTGCTATAAGTAGGTAATGTAAGTTGCTGTTAGTAGTACATTCACACTTTCTAAATATTTCTATAAAACTGATAATTGAATGAACCTCCGAAACCTATTCCGCATGACAATCGTTCTAAGTGAAAGTTGAATTTGTTTTTAATTGCCGTCGGGATCTTCAAGTTTCCTTCTTTTTCACGGAATGCAGGATTTTTTGTCTGTTATTTTCGAAGAGATGAAACGCGATAAGGAGAACCGAGAGATGGCATATTTCCGTGCAACTTCCACAATTACTTCGTGCGGACCCGCATAATGTCGACGCGCAATCCATAATGCAACGATGACCGAGGCTTCCCAGATTATAATTCATAATTAATTGCCAATTTATGAGGCTCCTCCTCTTCACTCGTTGAAGAGCGCTGCGGCTCGTTCCTTCAACATTTGCAACACTTCATTTTGAAAGACAATGAATGCTCTGAGCTCTATATCTGCTAATCCATTTCCCTCTGTATTTCTTCTTTTGAATATGTCAAGGCAGTTAAATCTGTTTCATTTTTACTGCCTTTTATATTTGTGGTTTGAATAGACGATATTAAAACTAGAATATACAAAAGTGCTAACATTATTGCATAATTATTAGCAAACACCGTTAACTGCAAACAATGGCGATCTGTGTTTTATGCGTCACAGAAAAATTCGAGAGAACTCCGTAAATCGACGCTTGGGTGGAATAAGGTGTTCGTTCGGAATTGGTTGAAGGAAGGTGCCCCTTCGGAATTGCAATTTTGAATCCCAGCGGAGTTGGAGATTATCTCACAACGTAAGAATAAAATTAGTTTTTAAATATGGATACAAGACCATGCAGATAAAAAAGAACTAACATCAAATATAATTTAATTTGTTGCCCTTCTGAAAATTTGAAATCTTCCTCTTTTTGAAAAGCTCCATATTTTTATTTATTATGATGCATCCCTTACCGTTTTTCGAGATATTTCAAAAATTAGAACATTGTACTTTTGAGATTTTTCGAGCATGGGAATCCTTCTGGGATCCACTGGTAATCGGTAATTGTCTTATAGTAGTACACTGCAGTCCCGCTTTACCCGTTCCAGATATATCAGACAAGGTAGTGCAAGGGGGCGAGAGAGAGAGGCGCTTGAAAGGTCAGCAGTCTTGCGATGCTTACGGCTCGGCACTATAAGAAGCCACGAGCAAGAAGGAGAAGAAGAACGGCTTAGCCTTTTAGGGAGTCCCGATTTATCATCGAGGCCATTGAGGGTACCCCCGACACGGCTAATAAAGCGGGACTGCAGTGTATCAGCTATGGTCCGGATATGCGCGCCGAAACATGCGCAAGAGACTTTGACAGTCGAGGCTAAGATGCATTGTTGAAAATATTCAGTTATTTATATTTTGTAGTCAAGAAAAAGACAAACGACAGTCGCCGGTAGCGACTGGCGTTTTATCCGCGCATGGTGGGGTCACCAACAGTCTGAAGAAGTCCAGAAGTAGTCAGAGGAGTACACTGTAAAAAAAAAATCGGTTGAATTTTACATCGCTGGACGATGTAAATAAAAGGACCCTCGTGTGTCAGAGTAAGTTTACGAAATTTCGTAAAAATCCACCTAGCGATGAATTTTGCAATTACAGCTGTTGCGATATTCCAATTCGGTCGGTAATTTTACACACGAAAAAGTAAAATTCATTCAGTGAAAAAATAAAATAAAATAAAAATTATCATCAGGTGACAGGTTTCTAACACTCGAAACTTGAACTTAGGACAATTTTATGGAGATTGAAGACACACAAGCCGGACACGTTACCACCTACCTAAAATACATAAGATACTATGGGTATTTTTTTGCAGTTCATATGTTCTGTAACAAAAATATGAAATATACATTTTGAATAGCCGAATTTTTCCGTTCCAATAGCACACAATGTTAAAGACAAAATAGGAATAACTAGAATTTTATCTATTTTTGTGTGAAAGCCAGTGAAAGCTGTCAACAAAGTTGAACAGAGTTCACAATTTCCTCGTATTAACCTCAAAATGCTCCAAAATGAGAGGACGAACGCATCGATAAACAACGAAAACCAGAGACACTTGCATATTCACATATTATTTAATTAATTATTCTAAATTTTTAATTAAGTATAAATCCAAAATCTTTCAGTTTCTGTCAGGGTAAAATTAACAAGCTCGATTTAATTTTCAATCTCAGGAATGCGATTTTACCGACCCATGGTATTTTTACACGCTGCGACTGAATTTTCCGTTCTGAACTTAAATTTCGTGCGAGGGAATGTGTAATTTTGTTTGTATCTTGTGTGTAATATTACATTGCTGTTCGAGGGTCCTTTTATTTACATCGCTAGAGGTTGTAATTTCACACACTTTTGTAAAATCACACAATGAGTTGTGTGAAATTTACAATGATGCAATATGTAATTTTACGAAACTTTGTAATTTTACACAAATCTTTTTTTACAGTGTAGTCACAGTAATCACTGGGTAGTCCCTCCAGCGGTCTGTATAGACTGTAGCAGTCGACTATCTGACACCCTGAATACTCAGTGCATAGCCCTTCGGGAAACCTTCTTTAAAAACGGTGTCAAATTTTAGGTTTCTATTGGAACCGATTTTTGGTTCCAAAGGAGCTGCAATAAAATGAACCTCTCTTGCTGAAAAGGAACCCAAAATGATAAATGATTTCTAAGGGAACCCAAAGTATGGATTCAAACCGATCTGATAGAGCCTTTTTGTCACTTCTACCTTGACTCACTTCGAAGATTTTACAAGTTAATGATGCACATTTTACTTTATACACTGAAAAAAATAGTTGGTTGGGCCAACTAATAAAGTAGTAGGGCCAACTACTTTAGCTTGTAGTATATGCCGCTGCTATTTAATTGGTTGGGGCTACTACTTTTATTCGCAAGATTGGTCCTTACTACTTTACTTGATGTCGCGACAACTTTCGATGGTACATACTATTTTCAGGTAGTAAGCCTTAACACTTTAATTAGTAAGTCTTACTATTAAATTAGTT
>CAKNWT010196894.1:0-17043 GCA_932066315.1 Andricus coriarius
AAAATACAGCTGTTGTCTGACGCAAGGAGGAGAATACAGAAGAGGGAGAGATGGATCAGGGAGAATCAAAAGTTTCTCGCGGGCCCATCTCGCCTCTTCAGTGATCACCCTGTTTCTGTCAAAAATCCACCCAAGACCAAAGAGGTAGAGACTTTTTGGAGAGAGGTATACCAGATCCCGAAAACGCTTAAGTTGAAAAAAGATACTGACAATGTCATCCGCTTCAAGGAGTTTTGCGACAACCTCATAAAATCTGAGGAGGAATGTTCATCAATCACTGCCGAAGATGTGAAAGGAGTACTTGGAGGCACGAAGAACTTTTCCGCTGCTGGACCAGATTGTATCAACAATTTTCGGTGGAAGAAGTTTACATCTACACACCAACATTTGGCCCGCATATTCACCTTATATTTAAATTCGGAGACGCCCATTCCACAATGCCTTGTGTTCGGACGCACTATACTCCTATTGAAAACAGGCAAATTGTCCAACACAGAGGAGTACAGGCCAATAACTTGTTTGAACACACTGTATATGATCTTTACAGCTGTCCTAAACAACAGGATTGTTCGACGAATTGAGCCTATTTGGCGTGAGATGTAGGAACAACGTGGCTCGCAGTTGCATCCACACATAGTGAGATGCATAGAGAGACTTATACTTCTTTGGAAAACTATATTAATATCTCATCTGGAAATTATCGTGTGATAACGAACTTATGTATTTTATATGCATGACATAAAGGTCAATGCCTCTGGTAAAAGCAAACTTCAAACTGCCATAAATATCGTCAAGAAGTACACGGGAGAGATTGGGATTGACCTTGGATTGGATAAATGTGCCAAAATTCATCCGAAGAAAGGAAATATGTTGGCCTGCCCAAGGACCATGAGCTTGGGGATATAAGTGTTATTACACATCTTAACACTGGAGACCTATACATAATTGGGCGTGCCTCAAAGCCGCATTTAGGATGTAATATCAGTAAAGGAGTCTCTCCGAAACAGTTACAAGCATCTTCTTCGACAGATTTGGCCTTCCAATCTGTCCGCGTTGAACAAGGTATCGGCGACTAACATAATTGGCGTCCCGGTTCTACTCTAGTCGTTTGGGGTAGTTCAATGGACGAAGAACGAACTTGAGGCCTTTGATGTCACCACACGTGAAATCATGCATACGTATAAAAGTTTGCATATCAATTCGTCAGTTCCGCGATTATGCATTTCACACCGTCAGGGCGGACGCGGACTTCTGAATCTCAAGTGTTTTTATAACCGAATTGTTCTAAGTACAGTTTCTATCGTAGCCAATGGAAGAGATCCTCTCCCAAAAATGGTGAGGAACGACGAGATGATTGGCGAAATAGCGTTCCTTCACAAAGCCACGGAGCAAGCGGCCGAGACCCTTGGCGAGAATTTTAACATCAGCAGTGAGGAAAGTGCAGTACTGCATCTAGATGCTTCACTTCTGAAAGCCGAAGTGAAGAAGCCAGCAGTTTAAGAATTTCATCAATATCTAATTCACAAGAAAATGCACGGAAACTTTCACAGAAATGTAGAAAAATAGTCCTTGTCAACGGAGCAAAATTTTGCTTTCCTCAGATCATCTGGGCTTATTTGAGGTACAGAGGGTTTTATTTTCGCACTCCAGAAAGGTGTCATTTCCAGCTTAGCATACCGTGACCGCATCTTATGTCAAGAAGTTCCCAGCGATAGGTGTAGAGCGTATCATCCACACGCTGAGTACCTGGAACACATACTATCGGGGTGTCCCACGCACGTAGGAACGACGTACATCTACAGACATAATGCGGCCCTAAGAGTCCTTTATTACCATCTTTGTCGCTCTTACGGTGTTGGCCGCGACCCTGCCCTGCCGAACGCTCCGAGGTAGGTAGAGTCAATCGTCCAACACGAAAAGTGCCAAATTTTCAGGAACTGCGATTCTCGGACAGCAGTCTCCGTTGCACACTCGAGGCCTGACATTGTTCTCCAAGACTTCGAGAAACGAACTATATTCGTGATCGAATTCTCGGCACCGTCTGAATACAACATCACTGCCAAGAAGAAAGAAAAGGAGGAGAGGTATCAAGACCTTAAAAGGGAGCTGCAAAATCTGTACCCAAAATATTCGGTACAAGTAATTGTCCTTGTGATAGGTGCTCTTGGAGGTGCGAAGCTATCACTGGTTCGTAACGTTCAAGCCATACCCGCGTGCCAAAAATATGCTAAAAACACTTGCGAAATCGATGCAGAAAGCTGTCATCCTTCAGTCGCAAACACACGATTAACACACGAGCGTTTCGCCGGCCTGTCGTTTTGATTTCATCATGTCCTGTGACCACCCATCTCACGGTTGTGAGACGTGGCCATGAATGGGATTTACCGCGGTCCTACTGGGAGCCGGTGTCATTTTTAGATGACAGTTGCTCCCAGTGAGACCCTGTGGTGGCTGTTTAACCTTATTTTTAATTATATATATATATATATCGGTTTTCATTCCTTAGGAATTGAACCGAAGGGCCTATGACAAAGCCGCCGAACGCGTCCTCGGGTTGCGGATAGAGGGTCCCTGTACCAAGGGTTTCTGCTGAATATGGTTACAATAATTAATAAGCAGTCGCGGACAATAGGGTTCTTTCCAAAGTCAGATATCACTTTTCCAATGAATGGATCTTATAGTTTATAAAATTCGAAGTTTAAAAACGCCCATACCATATTTGTTACGTATTGTTTACTATTTTTAATTTAATGTTGAAATATGAATTTCCTATGACGATTTCGATTGGAGGGCCCCTCTGACGTCAAAGGGGTCGGAATTTCCACCAATCACAGCTTATGTGTCAGTAATTCTCAAATATCTTTTTCGGTGCCGATGTTTTGTTTTGGTTATCTGCACGTCGAAAATAGAAGTCTCAAAATATTGTTTAAAAAAATGTCAAAGGAGTGTTTCGTAAAAGCCAATAGCAGAAATTTCCCGAAAATAGAGATATTTATGGTGATAGTAATTTCGTAAGTGCAGAAATACGAGGATTGAACATGAAATGGTTAGGTGACATAACCTCTTTATCATAAGTTTCATTAGTTTCCATCAAAGCCACATTGTCACATTGATAATTATTCACGTAGTTCACGTTGAACAACTCAACAGAAAAAATTTAGAACGCACATTCAGTTTAGATTAAAATTATGTATTAAAAAATGATTTTATCTAAAATTGTGAAACAACCCTATTGTCCAGGGATGGTCTTGAAGGAATAACCCCTAAGCGGAGGCGTGACAACCGTGCCGAAAGCTGAATGGCACCTGGGTGAGGTGTCTCAAAGGGTGACTCTGGGATACCGGGCGACCTCTCAGAGTATGCAGCCTTATCCTTGCATGCAGGGCTCTACAAGGACCGACGTAGCCTTTTCCCTAGCTGCCCGTGGGAACAACAATGACAACACCAAACATAGTTGTAGTAAGTGCGGTCCAAAACAATCGAACGCGCAGGGCTCCCGACAGTAGGTCGGACAACAATGCCGACTATCCTATAGTTGGGGGAGCCAATCAAGACGAGGTCAATGCGATTGACCGGCAGAATCTCGTTACTTTTAAGTAGACGGAGCGACTCAGGGACGACCTGCTGGAGTGCTATGATACCAGTATGACCCCTGAACGAAAAGGTTACATGGCACGACTGCATACTCTGTGGTGCGAGAAACACCCAGAGCTCTCGCATTTTTCGAATCAGCGTCTGCGAAACCGTGCCGAGGAACTCAGAAAAAGGGGTTTTATAAGCGGAGCGCCTACTTAACCGCAGCCAGAAGAAGCCGGCAACAGAGAAAGAGAGACGAGACTCAGACCTACCGCAAGCAGACATCCAATAGAGGAAGAGCGACGCTTCAGGGCCCGGAGAAACATCAACATTCAGGTTTCTCTTAAGCCCAAAGATCTGGCTGAACTGGATGACGAGCTTCGTGGAGATTTTTCCGATAAACCTGACCTCTGGACTATTAATTGTAGTGTGTATAATGCAGCGAGAGCTTTGGCAGATGCAAACCGTAAAGCAAAATCAACGGCTGATCAACTCAGCACAAAGATAGGCTGGGCTAGACAGTATGCGTCCCGCATTCAGTGTGTGATTGACTACATAACATCTGGCAGGACTTTCACTGCCAAGGTTCGACGGTTCGCACGCGAGCTGCGGATTTGTCATCACACACTCAACAAGTCAAAGCTACTGAACATCAGGCAGCTGAAATTTTACTGCGATTCCGCTGGGAGCAGGTGCAATTTTTCAGATTAGCACCTGCTCCCAGCGAAATCCTGCGGTTGTCCTTATGACAAACTTTTGTATATATAAATAATTAAAAAATAATGTTAAATATATATATGCGCTCGCGTGTGCCTATGCAATTTTTAGGAATGATACCAACCTATGAAATGCTAGAATTTCCACCAGGCAAAATGATCGTCAATGAACAATTTGAACAAAACGCAGTATTGTATGTTGTTTGTAACGAGTGTTATGATTCACTTCCTTAAATTTTGAAAGAAGATTATAGACATCGGAATTTTTGGCCTTCGGTAGGTGAATATGAATCATCTTATACAAAATATCATAGTTGTAGAAAAGATAATAAAGAAACAACGTTGTCGAGCGCATTCATGTAATAACTGTAAAAGACATTTTCAACATCAAACCTTACGCGTACAATTAGGAAATAAAATTGAGATTGAAAGTAAGTGTTATACATCGCGTAATCAAATAATTTGTACGAACTTTGAGAATTCCAAATACTACGCAAAATTTTAAAAATAGACCTTAGAAGGCAAAATTATAATTGAATGTTTTTCAGACTAACTAATTTATTATTTAAGATAAAATATAATATGTATGAAATAGTTTTCGCTATAGTGTAATCCAAGCTTATATTTGTAATTTGTGTAATAAGAAAAGGAAGGCCCTATAAAGTTAAATCCGTAAGCGATATTATCTTTATTGCTTTATGACATTACTGTTTTACTGGCATTGTCTAATTTTAACTGAAAGACCTTCTTTTTTTTCTTACACTGAATTTTCGCATTTGAGGAAATTCAATTTAATATCAACAGAATAGTTTTAATCATTATATTATTAAATTAGTCGAAAAATAATACAATTACATACAGATTTAAAAGTGCATGTGAATTACTTTTAAATTTTTGTCTAACATTATTTCTGGAAATTAAATCATTTAAGTCATGAAAATTAATTAAAATTAAAACTTTGCATGATTTACAATCTAAACATTTTTGAAATAAACGAAATTTTGTTAATGTATGGTTGTGAAATATAGAAATTCAGGCAGTAAGCTTAGGATTGGTAATTTACATAATATGCGTGTTAACACTTAGCCCGATAATAATACTGATATCCAAATTTGATAATTCACATTGAAATTTTTAAATTGCTTGTCTTAGCTGTATCTTAAATTCTCAAATCTGATCAAATTTGAATATAATTATATTACTATTGTAGTGAAATAAGCTATTTCAAACCTTAACAAAAATAAATTTTCAGCACCTTTTATGAAACCTATGAATTTTAAAGAATATTCCGATGTTTATAACTAGCTTATTATCGCTTGAGATAAATAAGCAGACCTTTGCAACTATTATTTAATTCATTAATTTATACAACAAGTAATTCTAGGAGTTCATAAAAAAATACCTATTTATACAATATATTGTCCCCTATTCCTTTACACTTGGTGGTAGGAGGGGCATATACAATTAGCCTGGGTTCCGAACCATCAAGAACAACGGCCTTAAGCACGTAGAGAATTTTTTTCTCTAGAGGTACCGGTCCCCGTCCCTCGCTAGGCTAGTGTTTACCGCATGGACCGCCGAGGCTTTTATAAGGAATGCTATTATTGACAATAATCTTATAACAAGTTTGGGACACAAACGTAACTGACTGTGCATGTGTCATACTTTGACTTCATTGACAATAATTTTTATCATATAGACTTCTAACGAATTTCATTTATACTAATAAGGATGGGTTACGGAGCTCTGCATAATTTTCGTAAATCCTGATACCTTTCTAATATTAGCTGTTATTAGATAGTAATCCAAATACCGAAAAAGTACTTAAAAAGCACGGAAGTGTAATTTATTTGAAAGAAATCATATCTTATTAATAAGGATATATTTACTAAAGTCTTTCTGAAAAACATATTTTACAAATATGGTAACGAATTACCATATTTGAAAAAAACAAAAGCTGTGTATGAAGTTTATCGTAGGGTACGAGATCTCTCTTCTCGGCGGAATTTTGTATAAAAGCTCATATTGAATCCCGAGAAGGTTAAGTTTATCGATATTAGTTTGTCGGTGTCAGTTTAATCGGCACAACTAATCCAGTCAGTGATTCTCTAAATCCGCTAACATCTAAATTCGGCTGTCTCCGCGGAATCTGTCCAGAAGTCTAGAACCGGGATAGGTCGAGCGTCCACTGCGGTCCAGCCAAGATCGCTACAATCGACTGAGCCCCCCCCCCCCATTGCCAAGGCATCCAGTATCAACCCCAGGAGCTACATGGTTTATCCAAGGTTCTGATAAGGGTCAATTTCGAGGTAATTCGTCCGAGGTAATTATTTAAGCTTCATTTGGCTTGTGCACTCGCCCCTAAGTTGGAGTCCTTTCCGATCCCAACCAAATCGAGCAATTTAGAAAAACTCGACGTATTTGAGAAGCTTTTAGCCACCTGAGACTGGTTCCTTTTCTATAATTTCTTTATTCCCGAAGTTATACAGTTTCGTCAGCCGCAGCTAAATAGAGTTTAATAGTTTGAACAGCGATATAAACCAGTACTCTTAACCAGACAAAAAACTATAACTACAGCTTGCATAATACATATGGAGCATAATTTGTGAAGTGTATCCACCACGAAAAACTAAGTTGTCTGATCGGGCTGAAATGTGGGTCAGTTATTGTTCTATTAGATAATACTTTTCATACAAACAATTAATTCATTTCGACAAACATTGATTTCCGCGCTGTCGTGGAATTGGTTTCCTTATCGTTCAATTACTTAAAGAAGGACTACAATACCACACTGATAATTGGGGGTTTCATAGGGAAAAATTTCAGCATTCTTTAAAAATTAGTTAAAAAATAAAAATAAAGTGTCCAAATTCGAAAAAAATCTTATTTATTCTGGATTTTTAAAAATAAGGGCGAAAATTTAATTTTTCCAATTATTGTTATGACCTTCTGTAAAGTTGTAAAAAGATATATCGAAAATATTTCCAGTGACATTTTGTTCAACTCATGAGGAAAAAAGTTAAAAATGTTTGAAAATAAATGTTTGCATCAAAAGCCCAAAAATGGTATTCTCTTCACTTGAATTATTATTTTTCGAAATGAATTAATTTTTTGTGTGAGAAGTGCCACCCAATAGGACTATAAATGGCCCAATTTTTGGATTGATCAGAGAACTATTTTTCCGGGTGAGAAAACTTCAGAAATTAAACTCCATGTATAATACATAATGCCAGCTGAATAAATTTGTTCAGGTCAGAAGAACTATACAAAGGAGTTGAATTAGATGATAAATTATTACACTATTAACACATTTCACACAATTTACACTACGGAGATATTATAAAAACCCTAACTTTCCGGGCATCGGACAAGTGTTTAGCGACACAATTCTTTCTGACATCCCGCTTCATAGAGCATTCTGCCAACAATTAAAACAAAATCTCTCTACTCTCAGGTTTCAGAATGCGCAGAGTAGCCTCTTAGTGTAACCAAAAGAAAGATTCTTTAATAAGAATCTACTCTGCACATCTCCCATGAGACGAACCTGGCCAAGAATTCTAACAAATCTAAACGGTATTCCGCTATAAAGGTACTGCAGCCGCATATGATTTATCCATCGGTGAAGCAGCATCTTAAGAGAGAATATCTTACTCAGCCTGGACAGGTCCGCATCTCTAAGATAGGCCTCAAATATCGTTAACGTTAAGTCTTTATTGTTCTTTAAGCCTTCCAGTTCCGATCCAAGCGATAGGGCTGCCATTCCACACACAGTAAGGAGATGTTTTAGCTGCAGGACCGAATTAAACTTGGGAACTGCCTGACTAAAGACAGCAAGGAACTGCGAACGTTTTAAACAAACTTGAGGAAGCTTCTCTTCAAACATTCCGAAAACCTTCTCTAGCCAATTTAATACCATTTTTACTGTGTTAAATTATAATGGAACACGGCCCAGTTCCAGCCTTAACGCGTAACCTGGAGTATCTGAAGGGAGCCTCAAGACTCTCTCAAAGAAAATGGTGTAGATTACACTGATTTACGAAAAAAAAGGTGATGTTTATTTGACAAGAACACTTTATCCTTATGTATTTTGACGCGCTGAATATGAATACGAGGTGTATTTACTTTTATCACGTCAGGCTCAAGGTCATTTCAAGGTCAAATACAGGAAAAGCCGTGCAATAAACTTCAACAACCTTTTTGGGGTTGTTGAATCCGAATCCGTTGTTCGTTTGATCCCTGAAGGTCAGTTTAAGGTCATTTAAAGTTCATCTTCAGGTCAAAATAACAGAAAATGCATGTTATGAAGTTCAACCCTTATCTTCAAGTTTCAAGCTGGACATTAGATTCGCTTGTGCTTATATTTTTCGCGCTCAACCCAACCTATGTCGAAAACTTTTGATTTTTTTGACTGGTACCCATTGGGATTTTCTCATCAGGAGGCTTTGAGCTATGTTATATTGCAAATTTGTCAGGGACCAGATTTTAATGTGAAATGTGCAGGGTACTCTAAGTTCAGCAAACTGAATCCAGAAGATGAGTCGCTGGTGAACTCCAGCAAGCGAGATTCAGCAACCCCGAAACGGTTGTTGAAGTTTATTGCAGGGCTTTCCATGTATTTGACCTTAAAATACCATTAAACCTGACGCGGGGAAGGTAAATGGACTTTGGATTTCGATTCAACGACTCCAAAAATATATGTAAAAGATTTTCGAAGTTTATTGAACGGCTTTTCGTGTGTTTGACCATGAAATGACCTTCAGCCTGGACCTTCAGCAGGTAAATGGACCTCGGATTTCGATTTAACGACCCCAAAAACATATGTAAAAGGTTTTGAAGTTTATTGAATGGCTTTTTCTGTGTTTGACCTTGAAATGACTTAGAACTTGAAGCGGTGGAGGTAAATGGACCTCGGAGTTTGATTCAGCGAACCCAAAAACAAATGTAAAAGGTTTTTGAAGTTTATTGCACGGTTTTTCCTGCATTTAGCCTTGAAATAACCTTGAACTTGACGTGATGGTGGTAAGTAGACCTCGGATTCATATTTAGCGCGCCAAAATACATGAAAATAAAAAAATTCCTGTGGCATAAAAAGTGAAGCTTAAGATGAGGCACTGAAATAGAATTGGTTTAGAGCGCCAAGATTCCGACTTGGAGGATCGAAGGACCTGCAAGGATAAACCCACGGCCAAAGAAAAGGTACCCGAACTTCCAAACAGCTTTCCCAGTTAGGTATATTCTCGAACCATCTCCAATTCTGCAACTTGATATGATACCCAAAGATTAAAACTTCAAATGTCCTGACAACAAACCTCAAAATTCATTTCTAGTGTTTTAAGAAGAAGCATCGCACAAGTATGTAATAAAATTAAACAAGTACAGAACTTGCCAAGCTTCAAATTCTGCACAAGTGTAAATCTGGTACATTTAAGAAACGTATGACACGTGTGTAAGGAAATGCATCTTCTCTCACACACTTCTCGTATACCTTTTAAGTGTATCCTTATTCAGACACTTCAATGAATTCATTGACGTCCAAGGACGTAGTCTTTAACGAAGATATGACAAGCCTAAAACGGGGAAAACTAAAGGCCCGAATGAAGAAAGAACAGGAGAAAAACTTCCGCGAATAACTCCTTGACAACAGGATGCACGCTATAGTCCCCAGAAATATATATGTATGTATAGGTCTCTCCAGCGTCTAATAATGCTCATATCCTAAAGTTTAGTCTCCCCGGGAACACAAGTACTTCATCCTCGCTTCAAATTAGCTTTGGCACACTTGTCCAATCCAAAGTTCATTAAAATCTCGCTTGATAACCTCTCGACGTTACTTAAAGCACTCTAGAGCTGGCTTGCACTAGAATCATAGATATTCAGGTCATCAAGATAAAATACATGAGTGACGTGCTGCCCGCGAAGATTTTTTTGCCCCAGAGTTACCCAGAAGAATTACGTAGTGCGAGATATAATGGCGAGATGGAGATAATGAAAAATCAATGTCGCATAATTATAAAGTCAACAATTTATTGTAAAATAATTTTAAGGAATTGTAACGCTTACCATCAAATTTAGTGTTAATAGTGGGTGATTGTAAAATTTATAATTGAATTTGGAATCAATGTTACGTGTTTCTAAGCTTTGAAATTGACTTCAAAGTTGACGTTACGTGATGTTGATGGTTACCTTTGCAATTTTGTTTTTTATGATGAGTCGAGTTCAACCGGGATTAGTTGTCAACTCTAATTTTTGAAGGAAGTCTGATCCCAAGATATATTTAATTCCCCTACTGAGCAAAACTGCGTAATTTAAATCGCTAGTAATAAAGGGTGCTTACATCGGAATCTTACATTTACCCAGTGCGGAAGTGAATCACTTATAATATCCATAACGTTATTCGGTCAAGATCAAATTATCTTTGGCACTACGTTACTTGACTTAAGTTCCATGATGTTAGTTGTTATTTGTGGCCCATTTTTCGTTTTTTATATATTTTTACACTTTTTAAATTTTTTAAATAGCGACCAGTTTCGTTTTGTTGAGCGCTGGATAGTTTTAAAGTAAAACTAGAAAAATTCTAAATGATTACTTACTATTTCAAAAGGGTTAACCCCATTCGAGAATAATAAGAAAGTTAATATTTACTTTAATAAAGTTACATTTTATTTTACACGAGGCCAGCGTAGATGGTAAATAATGCGGAGAGGATAGTGGTAAGGAGTGACATCACGCTTTGAAAATCATAAACCACATGTCATTGGTAATCTTGAAGTTACATTTTAAATAAAATACTGTAACAAATAAGCACAGAAATGCATAATCGATAAATGAAAATAAAGCCGAATTCAAGATAAATTAAAAACATGTGGTCAGTTTAGTTAAACTATCAAGTTTATGCCTGAGACAAGTAAGTAGTTGGATTCAATAAAAGGTTAAAATTTGAGCAGACTTGTATCGCCAAAAATTCTAGTTTACTTTTATTAGATTGTGATTCTAAATTAAAAGCCAAGATGGACAATGGCGAAAGTTGCATTTATGCAGTGACTGGTGGCCCCTTTGAAGGACAGCGCGGCTGATTACAGAATTTGTTTTATGTTGTTGAGTTGAATCCTGTTAGAAGTCATCTGGTCAAACGATTATTGCAAGTTTTTGAGCGACGCAAAGGAATGAAGCTGTATTTTCATGCTCGAAAAGATAAATTCGAAAACACAGAAATTTTTTGGATTCACCTAAATTCTAAGAAACACAATCTCACTTCAAAGTCTGATATTCCAATTGCAATATTTCTTATTCGAGAAACGGATACTTCTTGAAGGTACAGATGCTTAATAATTTATCATACGTGGAGAAACAAATTTCGAAATTACTTTTCGATAATCATTCACTCAGGACAACAATGGAACTAAGAATGACGAAAGGCGGTAAATTTCGTTGTCCTGGGACACAAAAACGGATTTTACGTTACGCGCAGATGGCCCACTATCAATCGACGAGACTTTACATCAGGCTAAAACACAAGAGATGGCAATGGGCCCTCCTTCTGAGACTCAGCGGAATTATGTTAAGAGCGGACGACAGTGCATGCCCTGTCCAGTTCAACAGGACTGACTGTGAGCCCATTTCGGTTTGTTTACATCAGCTGTTCGGGAACTTAGACATCGTCTCTCTCGATATGTAGAATGTATGTGACTCACATAAGTACGCTTAGACAAGACCTTCTTGTCCCGTAGTCTTATCACATCGTGGGTGTTGTGCTAACTCGCGTCTGTTTCGAGCTGGAAGGGTTATGTTAAATCTGGAAATGTCAATATGGGTGCTGATATTGAAAGTTCTTTAATTTTTTGGGAATCCTCATCTTGTTCTATTCCCTAATCTCATGGTTTCTCTTTTCTAAGTAATCTGTTAATCGGTTCTATTGCTTCGGCTACGTGTGGAATACATTTTCTGTACCAACTTGCCTGCCCTATTATGCGCTGTAATTGTTTAATATTTTTAGGTTAAGGGAATTCTAGGATTGGTTAAATTTTTTCATGGTCTATTTGGAGTCCCTTGTCGCTAACTGTAAAACCTAAGTATTTGATTTCTGAGCAGCCGAACTCACATTTGTCTGGGCTGATAGTTAAATTTGCATAATTAATATTTTATCTAATACAATATTGAGGTATTTTAAATGGTAATCAAAATTTTCAGTAACAAATACTATGTCATCTAGATAACAAAAAACGTGTGGTTTTAAGCCTGGAATGATAATTTTGTGCATAAGTCTCTGGAAAGTGGCTGCTATTGGTTTTGAGGTTCCTTTTAATGGGATTTGTAAATAAGCCAATTTAAAAAAAAATTTTAATTAATTTGGCTGATCTTAAAGTATCAAGAATTTCTGACATGAGTGGAATTGAATGGAAGTCCCTTTTTGTAATATTATTAACCTTTCTAAAGTCTAAATAAAATCTAGTCATTCCCTGGTTTTTCATCATAACTATAGGGTTCGACCAATCGAAACAAGAGGGTTCTATTATATTCTGTTCTAATAATTTCTCTACGGTTTGATCAATTATTTCTTGAATTTTTCGCCTCACGTAGTTATATCGCTGTTTAATGGGATCGTAGCCCTGCAGGTCAATTTTATGTTTCGTTGGATTGTTCTTCGATTTTTCATAACCTATACGAAGTATTATTTAATCTTATGGCTTTATTTTTGAAATAAATTCATTGTTTTTTGTTATTAATTTCCGATATCTCATTTTCTTTTTGAGATTCCTCTTTCTACTTTTTTTTTTATTAGTAACTGTTTTATTTTTCCAAAGATTACTATCGGGTGGGAATGCTCTCTGGGGTTGGAATTTATTGCTCGTGGTTTGGTTAGGTTTGATAAGAACTTGGGGAATTCCGCTATCCATCAACTTTGGACTTCTTTTGTTACTTTCTATCGTGCTTTTGAGGTTAGTATAAGTTAATATAAATTCAATGTCAGGTTTAGTTTTATATTCAGTTATGGAGAGGGTTAGTGATTGTGTAACAACAAAGTTTTTGAGGCATAGCTTAGGGTCATCCGTAGGACTTTTAGCATTTCCGTAGCTAGAATACCTGCAGATTTTAATTTTGATACTAAACTGAACATTATTTTTTCTAGCAATTCCTTGCCAGCGTACGAATGTGTGGCCTCTGTATCTACCAAAATACGAAATAAATTATTTTTGAATTTTGTCATCAAATGGAAACCTGTCTCCGTTATTTCATCTTTATCCAAATTTAGAAATTCTAGCGTTTCGGTATTAGGTTGTACTATTTTTGGTCCTGATACCCGCCCCTCCAGTTTCCCTGGTTATATGCATAATATAGGCATTTTTTTTTATATGACATGCTATACCACAATGATAACTGTTTTAATTATTCGTGTTTTCATTAGTTTTGGTATTTGCGTCCTGTTTTTTGTCGGAGTTAGTCAATCATTGGATTACTTTGACCTTGATTTTGCCCTAATGACATTCGATTAAAAATTGGTAATATTTGTAATAGTTCTTATAAAATACAAAGAATGTAGTTAAGAAGTGTTGCGGTGTATTCAGCGTGTAGAATAAATGTGAGTCTGTTTAAATTGTTTCTATACCACATTCAGTACTCTGTTACGGGGAACATGCAACTATATAGCTACACAATAGAATGCTTCTAATATATATATTTAGTTTAATTCAAGCAACACCTTAAACTAATCTCCTTCTCCTCCCGGCAACTCCGTCCCTTTTTAAATTAATGAGTGCATAATGTAGGCACTTTGCGGATTTTATGATATTACATGCTACCAGCAGGGTGCCAGTACACTGTGCTGATATACCTGAGTGCGTTTTGAGTCGCATATGAACCCGCATCTGTCTGACGTTCTGCTGTTGAGGCCTGCAAATGTACCTGCGCAGCGCCTGCAGACACTGTGTCGTTACTGTGCGAACATATTGTTATCTGGGATTGCTTTCCCGTATAGCTAAGTAGTGTCCACGAAGGAAATGTAGACAATTCGGACTCCATATAGCCAGTTTGAAACGTTAGTGGGGGAAATAATTTAAGGGCTTTAAGTACACGTAAATTTGTTTACTCGGCCTATTTCTATGCACAGCGGAGAACTGAAAAAGTTTGTTTTTATTGTTTCTCTAAAGAAGAATTACCTTCATTTGTTATAAAAAATAACGTGTGTGCCAAGTACAAAATGTGCAGTTCTGGTACGTGTAAATTTGCGGCACTTGTCCAGATCTGCCTACTTTCCGCAATTGCTACACAATATACAATTATCTTAAACGTTTTGTATAGGCATGCGAAAAGATCAGTTAATTTGTTTCGAAAATCAGAGTGAATTATATAGAAGACAACTAGATAGTTCAAGTCGTAAAGTGAAAATTTGATTTGTATTTTTTTAGTATTAATTTGCTTCGTAAAGTTTAGGGGATCATTACATTATTATATTATATTCAAACTTTTTACACGTGCGCACTATTAAATTTACAACAATTAATTCATACTACTAAAATTTGGTTTACTTATTAATTACATTTTTCACCACACCAATATAGACAATTTCTTTCAGAAGTTCCAGTTACTTGTCAATATCACAACGCTATATTTTCGCCGAGTTATGAATTCTTTGTGCTGGAATGTCGAGGACCAGGCATTCCTTCAGTTTCCTTATATAAAACTGAAATGCCAGCGCCACGCTTCATTTCTTTACTTGAAAATAATTCAAGAATTCATGTGAGTATAAATTTTTTAACTCTTAAATAAATGATACATCTTCCATGGAATGCCATGTAACAAGGTTCTTTAAGTGTTAGTTACTTGCTCAAATGGTATACACTAGTTTTGAGATTGAGTAACGAAAAATATCAAAGTTTTGGATAAGGGCATCGAATATAAGAGCTTTTCGTTCAAATAATCAATTTTGTTCGATTTTTCAATTATTAAAAGAAAATTATTGAAAACTAACGTGATGTATTTTAAACTTTGAAAAAGGCTTGAATTATTTCATGAATGACCTTTTAATTTGATTCCAAGCACAATTTATATTTTTCGGGAGTCACGCTTACACACATGTATTTGAAGGTTAAAAACTTGCATGGCCCCAAATATAATTCTTGAAACATGTAAATGATACTTCGAATTAAATTATATCATAATGCTTGCATCTTCATTCATGAAAATATAATACAAATGAGCCCAACTTTTTATTGATTGGAAACTTTGATAGGACGATTAGGTCACTTTCAAATTAGGTTTTACAAGTATTTTTAAACAGCTGGGACGACTGTTCATAATTTCACACCGTCTCGTGTGCGCTGCTGGGCAGTCCTAGTTCAATTAAGCAGTGTGTTTAAATTTATAATAGATAATACATATTTAGTCATTCATCTGGTCTTTCATGAAACTGAAATTTTGTATTCAAGAACCATGATAATATACGATTCCTGAACGATTGGATCAATTTATTTCATATTTTTGGCCGCATGTTACATTCCAAACATCATCAGCTATGACATACATTCCCTCACTCCAAAGAATTTAATAAACATTCAATTTCTTTAATAATAGATTTAATGCTTTCACGATGATTCATTATGATAAATTTAAATTAAAAATTTGAAGATTTTTCGGTTTCCAATCGTGCGCAAAACTACGATCTTGCCGACGTTTCGTGAACATTGCAGTTCACTTCTTCAGGGCTGACCTGAAACTGAAGTTTCAGGTTATGTTGTTCTTACATGTATTCTCTACGATGCCTGTGATTGGCCAGAGCGCCCCATGGTAGGGACTGCTCGAACTTGATTGGCCAATCAAGTCCTTTTTAAAAAACCAGGGAGGACGGAAAGCCAAATCGGATTGGTATTATATCCATTGTCCCTATTGATGTTATTAGGGTGTTTTATGATTTCGATTGCTTCTCTATGTTTTCTTGGAAAAATATTTAGCGTTTTTGAGATGACGGTTGTTTTTTCAAACAAAATGCGATGTCCTGTTTCAATATGATGCTCAGCTAGTGCTGATTGCGTGAAATGTTTTAGCCTGACTTTACTCTCATGTTCCTTTACACGTTGGCTCACCGCCCTCCCGGTTTCTCCAATGTAGACTTTGCCACAAGAACAAGGGATTTTATATACTCCCGGATCACTGAGAGGTGCCTTTTTATCTTTAGGATTGTTCAGAAGTTGTCCTATTTTTGCAGGTGGTTTGAATATGGTTTGGACGTTGTATTTGTTGAGGATTCTTCCTATTTGTTCAGTGATACCTTTAATGTAGGGTAGGATTATGGTCTTATTTCTCTCTCTTTCTTTAGCGAGTTATGTTGACTTGTTTTTTTGAGTGTATTTTCTAACTGCTTTCTCAATTTGTTTGTTTGTGTAATCGTTTTGTATTAGGATTTGTTTAGCATTTTGTAATTCCTTTTGTAAGTTATCTTTATCTGTTATGGAGACAGCTCTGTATACAAGGGAATTGATGACCGATTGCTTTTGAGATGGGTGGTGGTGGGAGGAGACATGTAGGTATCTGTTTGTATGGGTGGGTTTTCTGTAAACTTCGTGTCCTAATGTGTTATCAGATCTTTTGTAAACTAGTACGTCCAAGAAAGGCAATTTTTCGTTTTGTTCAATTTCCATGGTGAACTTGATATCAGGGTGTAATTGATTGATGAAATCGAAGGATTTGTGTACTTCGTCTAGTCCATGTCTCCAGATGACAAAAGTGTCGTCAACGTAACGGCACAAAAATTCCGGTT
>CAKNWT010196895.1:0-13907 GCA_932066315.1 Andricus coriarius
GGAGCAGGTCGGAGTGCTCTGGCGTGCACCAGTGCAGGATAACCGAATACGCTATTAGATGCAGACCCGCATCATCCTCTGGATATAGGAGAAACGAGAAACTTTCTGCTGTGGTCTCGATGGCGTAATTGGTTAATGCTCCACTCGTGAATAGTGGCGTTCCCTGTTCAAATCCGGGCCATGGCAGATTTCTGCTCGTTTCTCCAGAAAATTATTTGACCAGTAAGCGACAAAAATTTAATATCAGAATTTAATTAATTAATGACCCTGGTCGACGCAATAACATCAGACTTTAAATTATATACAGATTCGGTGAAGTTATTCAGATTAGAATTAATCACTAGAAATTCAGAGGTTACTGAGGTGCAGGCCCGCTTCGTCCTGTGGATATATGAGAAACGAGAAACTTTCTTCTATGACCTTGGTGGCGTAATTGGTTAACGCTCCACTCGTGAATAGTGGCGTTCCCGTTTCAAATCCGGGCCGTTGCAGATTTTTTCTCGTTTCTCCAGAAAATTATTTGACCAGTAATCGACCAAAATTTAACATCAGAAATGAAGTGCTCTGAAAGTTCACGTTGTTGTTCTTGGGTTAAAGATGAATATTTAGTCATCTGTAATAAATAAATTAGTAAATGTTGAAATAAATCTCTTTTAATCAACCAAAAAAGGGGAATTTTTCACCCCAATTTTTGTCATTGAGGCTTATTATAGATCAAGAATCGAGTTAAAGAAGACTATTTAGTGATTTTTATAAATAAATAAAGGTTTAAATCACCCATCGAATGTGCATTTGTTGATATTTTTTACTTCAATTTTGGTTAAAGAGGCTTGTTATAATGAATAAAATGACAACCTATTATGTAGAAATACTTTTGTTTCATTTTCAGTGACGGAATTAATTTCAAATCGGTCAGACAGTTCATGCTCAATTCAAGGAATCATTTGCCACTCAAATAAGTAGTCACTTTATTTGAACAATTTACACAATTTTCGAAAATAGTCACAAAAAAAATTGTTTCGATTAAAAAGTTCTAAAAAATGTCTCTTGATACCTTTTTATGTACAGCATTATTTTCGAAATTATATGTATATCCACTATATTCGGCACTTGTCATTGCCTACAATCTGCTCTGTATCTCAAGGAGAATTTGGCAGAGCGGTATCGGGAATTATGCCGTAAGAGTGACAAAGATAGTAATGCACCACTCTTAGTACCGCATTGTGCTTTCGGATGTACATCGTTCCCCATGAGTTGGACAACTACTATCTGTTTCAAAAATCCTGGCCCCTCTACAAATAATTGAATAACTCAATCAAGAAAAATCGCTTAAAAAGGAAAGACATCTTGGCAATCCTAATTTTTATTACGAATAAGTACAGTATCATTTGATCGCGATGCATCCATAACTTCTGATGCAAAGTTGCAGTGAAGGTAAAAAAAAGTGGTTAAAAGCACTTTTTGTAACTTGATAAACTTTTTGATTCAATGGTAGATTTTAAAATACAGTTTATTACATCAATAAAACGCTAGGGCAAGTGTCCCAATTACTGCGGTGTCATGGTTTAACCTCACTTCAAATCAATTTTTCACCTATTTTATATTGAAATAATATGGTTTTTCTGTTTCAGCCTAATGAATAATGTATTTTGTGCACTAAAAAAAATTGGCAAGTACGAGAACCTAACATAACGTATTAAAAATTGAAAAAAGAACATATTGTACCTGTTACTCCGGTTGAAAAAAGACCGTGTACGTATTACTGCGAACTGAGGTACCTATTACTGGGGATTTAAATGTTATTTATTCACGAGCATATAAATCATAAATTAACAATTGTAGGTTAAATACCTCTCAAATCAATAACTTTTATATTTAAAAAAATGCATTTGTTGATAAGTCATCTTCTTTAAAGTATAATTTAACCACAAAAGAAATATAATTTCGAAAGGTACAGTAAATCCACGATTAGCACAAATGAAAATCCACTTCACAAGCCTCTTTTCATTTTTAAATAAAATTGTATTCGGTCCAGGGTTTTGATCTGCATATTTTCCTTTACCACGAGCTCTTATTGTTGATTCTGGTATCGAATATTTTCGTGATACAGCTGCAAAAGTTTCTCCTTGCATAACCTCTTTCACGGCAAGCAGCAAATTTTCTATTCCGTGAAAACATCTTTTTAAAGATTTACTTTTAGTTTTTGGCTTCCTCTTTGGTTCCTTCTTTTTCACTTTTTTTCGCTGTTGCCATCGTTTAACAATAAATTAAATCAAAATAAGTAACCTATAATTTCAAAGCGTCTAGCGTGTATTCAATGAAAAACTTTAAGCGAAGGCTGGGTTCACAAGTTGACAGCACCGCAGTATTAGGTACATATGGCGTGAGTTTTGGACTGCAGTAATGTGCGCCGCCGTAATAAATGTGTAACTATTGCTGTCGGCTTGTTTTTTTAGTTAATAAACCAATTTACATTTTTTTAATTGTTGATTCTATTCAAATAGGTGTTTGGATTGAAAAAAAAAAAAAATTTCTGCAGTGCGTACAAGGTTATGCAATAAATCTAAATTTGATTAAAGAACAGTACTCTGGTAACTGAAATAGAAGCAAAATTGTGGATTTTTCAAGTTTTATGATTGTTTTTAAAAAATATTTATAAAGAATATATAACTAATTTAGCGATATTTTGGCTTTTCTTATATAGCAGAGTAAATTCTTATTGACTTACATCCATTTTTTAGTGTCAAAAAAACTATTTGTACTTAACTTATTCTGATTAGGCGGAAAAAACGCAGTAATAGGTACATCCGCAGTAACTGGGACACTTACCCTATTGCATATTATTTTTTTCTGTTTTTTTATGGTAGTCGACCTCAATTGTAATTGATACGTTAAAAGGACCTATATCTGCTTTGCTCTAGTCACCCATCCGCTTTGCCCAAGGAAATCGGGTAAAGCGAACAGTTTAAAGAAAAGGTCAGGAATATCAAAATGAAGAAAGGAAATTTATACGTGGGGATGGAAATAATGATAGGAGAAATAAAAAGAGTATTAGAGTAATCAAGCAAAAAAGAAGTTAGTGAAGGAGGGGACAGAAATGGATGGGATGAGGAATGTAATCAGAAGAAGAAGGAATTAAGAAATATATTCATACCGACTGTTCTATTCGAATGCGAGACATACACTTGTCAAGAAAAGGACAAGAGTAAAATTAATGCGATTGGCATGAAACCTCTGCGCACAATATGCGGGAAAACACTGATGGACAAACTCTGAAACGAGATAATCCTCAAAGAATATGGTACAGGAGAGCCACTAGTTGACATATGAGAAAGAAATCAGTGCATGAAAAAATAAATGGACGTGAAGGAAAATAGAGTAGTATACCAGGACAGAAAAGTGTGGCGAGAAATAATTTGTGAACAGAGTGACAATAGAGTGAATGACGCCTGAAACAAGAACCTTGGATACTAATGGGCCCAAGTGGGGAACGACACATAACAATTTTGTGAGGCTCTTCACTTGGGGTGATCGCTAGAGAGATTAATCAGCAACCTGGATCGGAGCAGTGTTGCGAAACGAACGTGCCATTTAAATAAATAACACGAGAATTCTGGATCAATCTAAAAAAAATAAAAAATCTATACCCCCTACTTCACATTACTCCTTTCCTCGCCGAGCAAGTCACGCCTACCCCGAAAGGGAAATGGCTTAAAGGTATAATAATAATAACAAATTTCATTTGGATAATTTGCAAGACTTTTACCCATCTGTAAGGAACTTTGAAAAAAATTTCTGAAACTTGAAAATAATTTTTTTTCCAATCTTAAAATTTCTCTACAATTTTAAATTTTGGATAGAAATATCTGGTTAACGAACTTAATCTTCATTTCGGGCCCCTTTAAAAGTGTATTAAAGGCTGACTCGATTGGACGATTCCTTCATAAGTTAGCGTGGCTACAACATTGAGGTAACTATACATGCAGACAAACATACATCCAGACAGACCCCGACAAAATTTTATAATTTTCGGACTCTGTGAGTGCCGAAACGTAAAGATCGGTTAAAAACTAGAGATCGAAAATTTGGACGATTAAATTACACTCTCATGTATGAGAATGTAAAAAGGGTCATGATAATGTATACGGGATAGGAAAATTAACTCAAAATAGATTATTGATTGAAGATTCGGCAATAAGTTTCAAAAAACATAAAATTAATACAAGTGATGCTGGTCAGGAAAATCATGAGAGTATTGTTCTTCCAAAAAGAAATGCGCATAGAATGTATTACTCATCTGATGGAAGATTTAGTGAAAAGAAGTCTTAGAAGTATAAAGTGGTACAGAAGAAGTTATGACAGTGTCCTCTCCATGAGATAATAAAGAAAGTTGGACATTATTAGGTCGCGGTACAATTCCCCAGTATATGATAGTTACAGAAAATAGTCAATTAGGTTATGTTTATTGGGATGATCTAAATGAATAGGTAGGTCGCCTGAGTTTGCTGTTAGCATCTCAAGCTCCTCCCCTTTGCATTTATTTACTATTGGTATCACTGCTCCTTCTTTCCATAACTCTGACCACACCTCTCCTCTCCATACTCTATTGCACATTATCCATATCCATTCCTCTAATTTTGTCCACCCATATTTCCAGACTTCATTTGGAATCTCATCTATACAAGGAGCCTTTCAATCATTCATTATTCGTAACACCTTGACCATTTTTTCCATTGTTATGTCCTCTTCCTCATCTCTTTCTCTGCCATATTTTCCTGCTTTCGTAACTTTTCTCTCTACCCCTTCTAGCAAATCCATAAAATATTTTTTCCATTCTACCATTTCAATATCCTGGTTTACTCCTCTCTCTCTCTCTCTCTCCCTTCTTTTTTCGCCTATATTCTTCTCCACAATTTGTCTCTTTTCTCCATTTTCTGAATTCCCTTCTCACTTCCTTCTTCTTCTGTTTACATTCCTTATCCCGCCCACTTCTATCCCCTCCTTCACTAACTTCCCTTTTGCTTGTTCTCTTTTTATTTATCCTTTCATTATTTCCATTTCCTCGTTTACATTTCCTTCTCCCGTTTTGATATTCCTGACTTTTTCTTTAAACTGTTCTTTACCTTCCATTGACCAATCCCCTCTTCCTGCTCTTTTTACTTTTGCTTCTTTTTTAGCCTTATTGTTATTACTCACTTCTTCCTCTACTTTAACTATTCAGGGAAAGTGTTCCGAATATATATAGTACCCTACCTCTAGTTTCTTAACCTTCTCCCTTACCTCGTCGTCCACTACCACATAATCAATCATTGTTTCCCTGTTTCCTCCATTGTTAGGAGAGGCTCTCTGCCATTTGCGACGATATAAGCAGTACTCAAAATAACTCGGTTATGAAGACATTGGAGATTCAGAAGTTCGCGTCCTCCTTGACGGCGTGAGATGTATGATCGCAGATCAGACGAAATGATATGCAAGCTCTTATGCATAGATGCATCTCACTATGTGTGGATGAACCTTCAGGCTTTCCAACAGACAAATGATAAGTCTATGAGAGGTTGAATCGAAAGCTTTCCGGTAGTCAATGTAGCCATTGACAGGACGCGCTGATGGGCTATTGCGTCGTTGCAGACGCAACTGTCAATAAGCAGGTTTGCTCAGCAGCCTGCTACACCTTTTTTCGAGCCACGTTGTTCGTACATCCCTCTCCACACAGGCTCAATTCTTCGAAAAATTCTGTCGTTTAGGACAGCTGTAAAGATCTTATACAGCGTGTTCAAACAAGTTATTGGCCTGTATTTCACTGGGTTGGACAATTCACCTTTTTCGGTAGAAGTATAGTGCGTCCTAACACCAGCGACTGCGGAATAGGCGTTTCCGACCTAGATTATGAGGTGAATATGCGGGTCAGATGTTGGTGTGTAGAAGTAAACTTCTTCCCCCCGAAGTTCTTGATACTATCTGGTCCTGCAGCGGAAAAGTTCTTCGTGTCCCTAAGTGCTTTTTTCACCTCTTCGGCAGTGATTGATGGACATTCCTTCTCAGATGTTATGAGATTATCGCAAAACACTTTGAAGCGGATTATATTATCGGTATCTTCTTTGAAGAGGCGCAATGGGTCAGCGAGAAACTGTTGACGCTCCCTGACCCATCTCTCCCTCTTCTGTATTCTCCACCTCAGATGTTACAAGGTGTCCGCAACATTCATCGAAGCGGATGATATTCTTAGTATCTTCTTTCAACACCAGTGTTTTCGGGATCTTGTATACCTCTCTCTGAAAAGTCTCTACCTCTTTGGGTTTTGGTGCATTTTTGACAGAAACAGGGAGATCGCTGAAAAGGCGCAATGGGCCAGCGAGAAACTATTGATTCTCCCTGATTTATCTATCACTCTTCTGTATTCTCCCTCTTGCGTCAGATAACACTACTGGTGTCAACAATACGCTGCTTCATTGTTAGCAGCTTTGACTTGTTCAGCGTGTGATAGTTGATCCTCAGTTCTTCGGCGAACGAACGGTCTGCCAGATTTTATGTAGTCAATCACACACTGAACACTGGACGCATTCTGTCTTGCACGTCCAATCTTTTTGATGATGCGAAACGTGACTGATGCGAAACGTGCTGAAGCTCTGAGTGTTTTGTGTCAGTTAAAAAAATGGATCCTTTCAAGGAAAATATCGAGAATTAGATCAATAATAAGATGAAAAATAAACATTTTGAGTATGAAGATCTGAATGATGATGGTGATGGCGAAATATCATTCAAGTCAGCTGAGGAAGAAGACCAACAACTTCAATCGATGATATTGCAAACAATTATTATCTTTTAGTATTAAATAATAAAAAAGGATCACGATAATGTATATGGTGTACGAAAATTATCTAAACATAAATTAATGATTGGGGATTCGTCAATAAGTTTCAATAACCATAAAATTAATGTAGGAGACACTAATTATCAGCAAACCAGGGGCTTACTGGAACTACTACATTTATTACTATTATATATTAATATCATATATTAAACAACACTCACTGTGCATCTAAGTCATCATCAAGATGAGTATCGACCTATTCGGACTTTATATTAAGCGAGCTGAGATGGAACGTCGAGGTACATCAGGAAGTGGATTTAAAGTCACATCTGGAGGCAATCTTGATATTGAAAACAACAACTTGTGCAATTTAGCTGATTATCAGGGTCTAAATGATGCAGTAACTTTAAATCTAGCACAACATATGATACAACATAAAATAGAGTCTATCTATGAAGTTATAGCCTCCTTGCGAACTGAATTTGTTAACAACAGTATGATGATGGGAATTTTACAATCTTGCAGAAATGAAAATTTGAAAAAATTGAAAATTGATGCTGAAACCTAACAAAAGCTGGTGATTCGTGATTCAGAACTCATATCTCAACTGGAGGCCAAGGTGAGCGCACACGAAAATGGATTAAGAGAAGCTGCAGGTGGTGAAGGAACTGTATAGGCCTGCGAGGAGAAATAACCAACGTCGGCATGTTGAAATCCGTGGTATTGATTAGACGTGACAAGCCGATCTCCTTGAAATAATACAAAATGAGGCAGAAAACAGGGGATATAAATACATAATAACCATCATTGACATATTTTCAAAGTTTGCTTGGGTTGTCCCTGTTAAGACCAAGAGAGGTGATAATGTAACTGCTGCAATGAAATCGGTACTAAGTAAAGGCCGTGTGCCTAAGAACGCACAAGTAGATAGAGCAATGAATTTGACCATTCACAATTTGAACTAGCCGCTAGCCAGTAACGGGCGAATGGCCGATTATCCGTATTGGTGACCTGTACTCGGCCAGTACTACGCCGGTGGTGAACTCCGCCGGAGTGCTTATATTTCCACCCGTAGTAAAAGTAACACTGGGCCCAATGATGCGCCTTTGCTGGGCCAGAATCCGGCTTTTCCTATTGAAACATGTTTGGCCAAAGTAAAGGCGAAGTTTGGAACAGTAGTGCGCCGAGTCTGGGCCGAACTCTGGCTTTTCCTCTTAATACATGGTTTGCCGTAGTAAAACTCACACTGGGCCCAGTGATGTGCCTTTGCTGAGCCAGATTCTGGATTTTCCTATTAAAACATGTTTTGCCAGAGTAAAGACGAAGTTTGGAACAGTAGTGCGCCGAGTCCGGGCCAAACTCTGGCTCTTCCTCCTAAAACATGGTTTGCCGTGGTAAAAGTAACACTGAGCCCAGTAATGCCCCTTTGCTGGTCCTGACTCTGGCTTTCCCTATTAAAACATAAGCCAGAGTCTGGCCAAGCAAAGGCGCATCACTGAATCCAGTGCAACTTTTACTACGGAAACCATGTTTTAAGAGGAAAAGGCATAGATCGGCCCAGACTCGGCGCACTGCTGTTCCCAACTTCGTCTTCACTCTGACAAAACATGTTTTAATTGAAAAAGCCAGAGTCTGGCCCAACAAAGGCGCATCACTGGGCCCAGTGTGACTTTTACGACGGCAAACAATGTTTCAAGAGACAAAGCCAGAGTTTGGGCCAGACTTGGCCTACTGTTGTTCCCAACTTCATCTTTACTCTGGCAAAACATGTTTTAATAGAAAAAGCCGCAGTCTGGCCCAACAAAGGCGCATCACTGGATCATGTGTTCTAAAATGTCTGAGAACTATAAATACAACTGTCGCGAATACAACTTTTTTCCTGTTTTTATTTTGAAGAAAAAAATATTAAGTTGCATCTTGCTGTAAAATTGTAACTGTTCAGAAAAATTTACATTTTATGTCAATCAAAAATGTATGGTTTAATATAAAATTGTATGTAAAATGGTCTGAAACACGTAAAAACCATACCTTACACGAAAGTTTAAAAAAATTTATTACCAAAAAATTGTCAAATTACATTTCGGGACATTGTATAAAGTTGTAAAGTAGTATAAAACGAGAAAAAATAAAATACCCAGTCAAAAAAGTTGAATAGATATAACGCAAAAACGAATTCAGCTCAATAGGCACAAAATTTGGCGACGTCTTTACGACATTGTTACGACATCTTTACGACAACTTTACGACATCCTATGTCCATGTCGTTAAAATGTCTTTGCGATATCGTAAAGGTGTCGTACGACTTGTCGATGTCTTTACGATATCGTAAAGATACCTTAACGGCGTCAAATTTGGTGCCCACTGGGAGGTTAGGTTTGGTGTATTCGATTTGCTGCCATTATCGAATTGGACCTTTAAATTCAATTCTGCAATGCATTACGCTCTATTCGGCCGAGTTTATTTTATGAAATTAAGGGAAATTATAAGTTTTTCAGGGTTACAATGAGTATAATTATGATAAATAAAGTTGCCCAAATACATTCATGCGGTTTGGGCGTGCGATATTAATTATTTAACTGAACGGAGTGATAAACCCGAACTTTGACTCCAATTCGGCAATACACATAATTTGACAGACTCAATTCTGCAAGGTGCAGGCCTATGAACGCGGTTACCAACTGTCGGGAATGAAGTTACCAGTTACCCACCGCGTGCATCGCCTTGCACCTGGCAGAATTGAGTCTTTCAAATCATGTGTATTGACGAATTGGATTCAAAGTTTGGTTAATATCACTCCGTTCAGTTAAATAATTCATATCGCTCGCCCAAACCGCACGAATGTATTTGGACAACTTTATTTTTCATAATTATACTCATTGTAACCCTGAAAAACTTATAATTTCCCTTGATTTCATAAAATAAACTCGGCCGAATAGAGCCTTATGCATTGCAGAATTGAATTTAAAGGTCCAATTCGATAGTGGCAGCAAATCGAATACACCAAACCTAACCTGAATTCGTTTTTGCGTTATGTCTATTCAACTTTTTTTACTGGGTATTACACGAAGAAAAAATGTAATCGATATAAATTACTGAATAAAAAATTATTTTATTTATAATTCTGTTAACAGTTCGTATATTTTACATTTACATAACGTAGTATAATAATAAATATTTAATTAGAAAAAGAGAGTTTAAAATTTGGTGTTTTAATTTTGTTGAGCTGTAGCTTATGAGGATGGCTTTTTCATCTAGTTTCAATTCGTAGGTTTAGCGCAATGGTTAAGACTCCCGACTGATAGGCGATAGACTTAGGTATAGATGCCCTGCAAAAAACGTCAAATTAAAAAGTATTGTTTCACATTCACGAGATGTTCTCCGGAAATCTGCTTTGCGACAACCTCGGATTGGGACCGTAGCCCAATACTTTTTAATGAGAGAGTGCGCATATAACGTCTAAATTTTGAATACGTGTGAATACGAAGTGAAAGATTTCGCGTTCAATGCGTCTTAATGCGAGAGTTCTAATATGTTTCAATTCTATCGAATGCGATTGAATGCGAAGCAGAATTTGTCTTAATGCTATTGAATGCGATTGAATTCGAAGCAGAAAATAAGCGATTGCTAAGTATTGAATCGCATTCACGCGATGTTCTCTTGAAATCTGCTTTTCGACAACCTCGCATTCAAAATGCAATACTTTTGAATACGTTTCAATGTGACACTTTTTGTAGGGTGTAGGTTCGATACCCCGCAGCGTTAGAAATTTTATTTGTAATATAATATTTAAAAATGTAATATATGTATTCACTCTACACCAGGACCCATTAATATTCAGAGTCAAAATACTCGCAATCAATTAATGTTTATTTTTTAAATACCTTTTTTATCATAACGTGAGAATATAGCAATAGTGGGTGCTAGAATTGAACAAAATGTTTGAATGAAATTTCAATTTTTGAAATTATAACAAATATTCGGACGATATGTAGTCGTATATAGATGCATCCTAAAAACAATTCAATGATTTTTTATATTTTTAAATTAACTCCGGTGATGGCGGCCAGAGTATGGGCCAGAATTGGCCGCCAAGTGCATGCGATAGTTGTCATTCCAGCAATGGCACGATATTGGCAGCCGAGATCGGGTCGATATCAGTTCCTATTGCTGAGCCGATAATGGCAGCCAGTAACGCATAAGTGATGGCGGCCAGAGTCTGGGCGAGAATTGGCCGTCAAGTGCATATCATAGTTATTATTCCAGCAATGGCACGATATTGGCAGCCGATCTTCGGCAATATTTTTTCCGATACTGGGCCAGTGCTGGGCCGTATCGAACTTCGCACTTAGGTAGGTAGAAATCATAATTTAGTGTCATGCACCCAAAATTTGAATTTTTCCATTTTTCTTCTTGTTAACGTTTGTGTTGTTTGTACATTAAATATTTTCGTTTGTACCCTCTTGGTTGGCCACCTAGGGGCAAATCAAAATTCCGCATCATCCCTCCGGAATTTAAATTTTTTAATGTTTCGTTTCACTAACGTTTCTACGTCGTTTGTACTGCTTATGCATTTAATATTTTCGTTGTCTTAGTTGCCCAGCTGTGTAAATAAAAATTTCGTGTCATCCCCCAGAAATTTGAATTTTTCCAGTTTTCTTCTTGCTAATAGCACGGCGGTTAGTCAAACCTATCTTGCATTTTATTCTAGAGCATTCAAACTTGGCACACTTGTAACACATACCCACAGCTTACTTGTAAGAAGCGGAAACAAGGTTGCAACCACGGAAGAGCAGCGGTAATGCGGGTAGCCTACCTAACAGGGGTGATTCTCAAAAACTTAACAAATCGTCCGTTTCGGTGGCTTCTATGGGTCTGTGTGTTCAGGGGAACACACAGAAAATACCGGAATCACAGTGTTTCTATCAAAATTTCTTGCACAACTGGTATACCTGCGGCATTTTTTAATGTAACTTCACTCCACTTCACCTCTGTCTTATGAAGACTGTTGTTGTTTACCTCTGACGTTGTTGCTCTTTGGTAAACAACTATTTAGAAAAGGTCTATTCACTAACTCTTCGTCGGGAAGTCAAAGGTAGTTTAATTTTAGTTCAAGATTAATTTACATATATAGCTAAAGAGAAAATAATGTCATAAGTGTACGAAAATACTAAACTGGAGCATCGCCATAATCTCAGATTGTGGGACTGTGGCGTAGGACCCCATCGAAATTGTGAAGCACATTCCAATTTTTTTACGATATACACCAGTTCCTGCCTTCTCCTAGTTTCTGGAGCTATCTGTAAACTAGTCGCCCCCATCGTGGTCAGGTGTGCTTCGCCGCTAACCTAATCGTCCTTCGTGGATAGGCGAACACGATACTTCTTCTCAAAGAGATAGCGAGAGGGTGTTTTGTCTTTGACCATGCTCAGTGTCGGCATACTCGCGATGTCAGTTGGGATCCACACTGCCGTCGAGATCCTTCCGCCTTTTACCATATTGATTTTCTCAAAGCCGCCTTCGCAACCACGGCCTTGATGATGAGATGGAGGGGCTCCGACCCGATTAGTGCCCCCAATGCCATTGTGCGTGTCGATTTTGAGGCACTAGTGACACCTCCTAGAATCAGTCCCCTGATTCTTTCCAGTCGCGGCTTCACAGTGGACAGTTCGACCCTGCTACATCAGACCACCGCCGCAAAGTTTAGTCTGAGTCGCAGGATCGCTGTGTAGATCCACATAAATTTCACCGGCTTCAAATCCCAGCTTTACACTATGGCTCTCATGCAGAGCCATAGAGTTGCTACTATCTTTTTTCACTTGTTTTCCAGGTGCTCGTTCCATGACAGCTTCTTATCTAGGATGACTTGTGATTCTCCACTTATACCGTTTGGTGAATACAACCGCATCTGTCTTATTCGGATTGGCCGATAATCTAGACATCCTGCACCAAGAATCCACTATCCCCAGTGCTTGCTGCATTACTCCGAAGAGCGCATCCAGATGCTGGACGCGCACGATGACCAGTATATCGTCCGCGTAGCCTATAACGTGGTAGCCCTGACTCGTGAGCAGATAAAGCAGTTCATCCACTACCAAGCACCACAGCAGGTGCAATAAAACGCCTCCCTGTGGACATCCCGAGTCAACAGTAGACATAAAGACCTCCGTTGTTCCTAGTTTCGTGTTGAGCAACATGTTGCAGGTTCATTCGACGACTGCCGTAGGCCCACCACGTGCAATAATTGTCGCCCAGATCACCTATTTGGAGGTGTAGTTGAAGGCTTTTTCTATATTCATGAAGGTTCCAATCGCGAGGCCCTTCTCCTTCAGTTGTCCATCCTTATGGAGTGGCCTACTTGATAAGACCTTGTCGCAGATATATCTGTCCTCAAGCCTTTCTACTGTTTTTTAGTAGGAAAGATGTGAGGCTGTTGTGACGAAAATCCTTGCATCAAGTATAACCGATCCTGCCTGCTTTCGGAATAAATACTACTCTCGTGCCTCTCCATTGCGTTGGAACATATCCCAGCGCTAGGCTAGCCCTAGCAAGTCTCACAAATGGCCCTATGATGATCTCGCCAGCCCTTTGCAAGAAGACCGGATATATGCCATCCGGACCAGGAGACTTGTAAGAATTAAAAGACTTCAGGGCCCACCTGACCCTGAACGGAGTAACAATCTCGTTGGCTAGCCTCCGTTTCGGACCGAGCTGGGCCACAGGTGGCTTTGGTTGCCTCTGAGGTGTCGCCTCCTTTTCTTCAGATATTTTGAAGCCAGGAAAATCTGCCTTGATCAGGTGAGCCAAGATCTCCTCGGTTGAGGCTGAGTATCTCACGTCAGGCAATTTTAGGGTGCCAAGAATAGCATCCGGGTTTCGACAGAGCAGCTTGTCCAGTCTAGCTGCCTCTGCACCTTTCTCGATGTCTGTGTAAAAGTTGGTCCAGCTTTCTTGCTTCGCCTGACGTATTTCACCCCTGTATTTATCCCTCTTCGTCGTAAAGAAGGTCCATATTTTATCCGTCTTGTCAGTACTGGCACGTCTAAACCTTTCTCTGGTTTCCCTGCGAAATTCTTCGAGTTTCCCGTTCCATCAGTGT
>CAKNWT010196901.1:0-11572 GCA_932066315.1 Andricus coriarius
ATGGTGAGAGGCAAGGGGACTCACCGAAATTAAGCACCCCGAAGGGAATAGACAACTACTACGTCCGCGTCGTTATTCCTGGGTAGAGCTAAAAGTAGTGTCAACAATTTCATTTTTCGCAATTGCAGCGCCATCTATCGCGAATCGAAACAAATTTTCCGAATAAAACTTACGTATTTCGTAAAGGAGAATCTGAATCTGTGATAAAAAATTGGGGTTGCCATTTGAAATTACAAAGTTACCCCCACCCCTGCCTCCTGTGGGGGTGGGGGTGGGGTAAATTTTAACAAATCTTTTTTCCCCCTCGAAAATAAAAAGTTTTTATTCCAGACATTTTTTCCGTAGGATGCGTATTTTTTGAGATATTTCGTTGTCTCAAGTTAAAAAAAAACACCCTGTATGTAGTAATAAAAAGATTTGTTATTCAAAGTCCAGATAACTGACTCTCTGTACTGGTCTCCCATCTTCTTTTTTTTTTAATTGCCTAACCTCTTGCCTTCTTTAAACCTTTACCTGACCATATTCCTATTCATAAAAGTTGTTAAATACAGTAAAATAATAAAATACTTCTTTCTTCCAAGAAAACCTTCATTCTCTACAAAAAGCCATTTTTAGACAGTTTTTTTCACTTTACTTTTTGCCTTGCGATCAGAAACGATATTTCTTAAAATTATTATTGTTTATTTATAAAGAAACATATACCTTTCTTCGTTTTATAGATCTTTCTGCAAAAAATCGTCTGTCACAGTGCGCAGGGTGGCCGCTGGACCGGGAAACCGTGAACACCGGGAAATGATCGGGAATTTTATGAGACTGGGAAAAATCGGGAAATATATCAGTGAATTTATTTTATGACCGAGAATTTTACATATTTTTAGAAAAAATATCTGTCCATCTTTGATTTCAATTGTTTTTTAAAAATAATTAGTTTTTTTTTCTCGATTATATCATTGAGCTTAGAATGCGTAATTCGAAAATCTTTCACTTTAAAAATTTTCCATTTTAGATATTAATTTTTCCACAATTTCAGAGTTTTACAATTTTAGAATTTCCAGATGTAAAGTTTAAAAATTAAACTATTCAATTTTAAAATAACTTCAAAATAATATTTTCGCAATTAAAGGCTTTTATTAAATTTCAAATATTGTTTCAGTCTAAAATATTCCAATTTTAAAGCATTCAGTTTGAAATTTTGTAATTAAGAAAAAAAAAACAATTAAGATTTAGAAATAGCTGAATGTTCATTTAAAATCAGTAATTATGAATCAATTATTCAAAACTTAACAAAATACTAAGCTTTGAACGTTTCAATCTTAATTCTATTTAAAAAAATTTAGTTTTCAAGTCGCATTGTTGAATTCTGATTTATAAATAACAATTGAACACCCATTATTCTTAGGAAAAATTCGAGTAAGTTGAAGAGATATTTAGAGGTTTTGAAAAAATTCCAAATTAATTAAAAATTTTAAATGATTTTAAATGATTTAAACGAAATGTCGACGTGTACCGACAAAATGCGGCTATTGGGACCCAAATTTCGGTGCAAATAGCTCACGGCCTAATTTAAAACAAAATTAAGATTTCTGCAGATTTCGAACAAAAAATTTAGAAGTTTTTTAAGAATTGTGAAAATTGACAATTTCAATTTGTGATTCAAATTGAAATGTTTGAATTTTGAAAAGTAGAAATTAACATTTCGAAAATTGTTAATATTTAAGCTACCTAAATTTATGTAAAATAATTTAAATTTTGAAGGTTTTGAGTATAAAAAAATTAATATCACGATCCTTGATAATCAAACCTTTTTTACAGTTTTGTATGAAATTCGGATTCGTTTCATTTTCAATGTTCCGTGTTAGAAATGTTGTCATTTTTAGTGTTTCCCATTTAGATTACTTTGGGGTCATTCATAAAATATGTGATACGTTTGGGGATCGGGGGGAGCCTGTCAAAGTATCATTCTCCATTTATAATTGAACATTTTTCCATTTTTAACGGTGAAAATGACGATGAATTTATTTTTATATGTTAGAAAAATTTTTCTAATCAATTTTAATGTAACATATAATTTTTTTATGAAATGACCATTAAAATTCTAGAATTTCAGAAGCTTTGACTTTGAAACGTACAATTTACATTTAAAACTGTCATATTTTAATCACTTCGAATTGAAAATTATTGAAATAAAAAATATTCCACTTTTTAACGTTTTGAATTAAAAATAATACATATTAAACTCCTTTCTAATGACATTGTCCAATTTCCAAAATTTTTGTCTGCAATTTTTCAATTTTGAGATCATCTGAGAAAAAAATTTCAATTTAAAACTTTTAATTTCAAATTATTTAACTTTAAACGCCTCAAATTAGAAATGGTACAAGTTCAATTCCTCTATATCCCATTCAAAATATTGTCCTTTTTTCTAATTTGTACCTAATCTAAAATTGTTTGATTTGGGTTTCAATTCAAAATCGATCAATATACTTATTTTAAATTTAAAAAAATTTTAATTCAAAATTATTAATTGTTTCAAAATTGTTTTAAACTTAGCATGTAAACAAAAATTTAATAATGGATTTTTAAATTGTTTATATTTTTAATGTTAGGAAATGTTAGGAAAACCCAGAGGTGTGAACGCGCTCTTCGCTCGCATGCATTTACTGCTAGTCTACAATAAAAAATAAGATATCAGAATAAATTATTAATATATTCTAAGCAAATAAATGTATTTTTTAGGTTTACAGCAGTGACGTAAACTTTCTATTTACATCGCACAGTAAATTAAAACGTATTTATATATAATATATATTTTATACATATGAATTTTTCATATTTGATAAAATGTCCGAAGCGTAATTTTCCAAATATTTCTGTCCAAAAGTCCATTAAAAATACTTTACCAAATTTCAAAATTATAAAACAGAAATTTGTAACATTAAACAAAAGTTAATTTGGAAAACTACTCTTCACTCGTAGGCGTTAAGATTTCATACACTTTTAGAAAACAAAGCTTAAAATTAAAAACTCTCAAATTCGATAACATACCACTTTTTGTTTCTTAATCTATTATTTTGTCTTCTCTACTTTTTCTGATGCAGAATTAATTTGAAACTAACGATTTTCAAAGGAAAAATTCAACTGAAAGGGAAATTCGGCTTAATAGAATTTTGTATTTTTTTTTATAATTCCATTACACTGAATTTTGGTCTGATATGCTTTTTTCAACTCTGAATCAATTTTTGCACCAGAAAAAGTGAGATGTATTTCATGAAAAAAAAAACTGTCAACTAGTTAACATGGGAAAATTTTTTCTTCTTTTCCGACCTTTACGCTAATGACTAACTTTATCAATAAAGTCAATTAAGAAGCTCACAAGATTTTAAATCAGACTAAGTTGCTTAAATGAGGAATTTAAGGCCCAGTGAATATCTCTCTCTAAAGAATACTTATTATCAGCTCACTACAATTACTCAGTCAAAAAGTACAGATATATAATATATAAATATTCTAGAACCATCCAAGCTTGAAAAATATTATCTCTCTTTAGAAATAAAATTTTCCTTGAAGAGTGATATTTACTCGAATTAAATCTCCGCAGATTGTATTTGTAAAAGCGAGTTCTTAATATAAGAGAACAATTTTCGAGTGACAGAAATAAACAAGTTTAGAACGTAGAAAAATTGACAAGTTGAATCTCTTAAACTATAAATACATAATGAATTGATAAAAAATAACAACGTAAACGCACACCGGAAGGATATTCCTAAACTGTATTCAGTACTCAAATTGCATTTACGCGATGCACTTTACTCAAAAGATTTATTAATTAAAGATTCATTCATTTAATCATTTGAAAGATATTTCATTGTTTATGTACACCTCCTTCCAACTATAATCACCAACTAAGTTATTTTTACAGTTTAGATCATTCCGAGAAGATACCTACCTATCTTTAATTAAATTTATTGGCACTTTGTAAACTGGAACTACCTTGGAAATAACTCAACTACTTATAAAATGTGCGTATAATTGAATGAAAAATTAAAGCGAGGATAATCAAAACTGGGAATCAAGAAAGTAAGATAATGTAAGAAGAATAGGGATTAACCGAGCCCTGGAAAGCTCATAAAGGGAAGAAATGTACAAATTCTCATCTGCATTCAATATATTAAAAAGCCGAAAGAAATTCGAGAACCAAAAATCGGCGGAAGCTCGAGATCTCTTTGAATATGGTGCCTTCATCATAGAATTATGAAACTGATAATTCTACTTGTGATAATAATTACTTTCTAGCATTAAACTTTACAAAAAAAGGTAGAAAAGTGTTGCGTTCGAGGAACGTAAAATCAGATAGGAACATGGACCAGTTCGAAAGGGCAGACTTATAGTGTATAAATCGAAAAGAGCCGAAATTGACGTATTTTAGAGCACGATAACACAAATCAAAAATAGCAACGCCTAACTATACCCTTAAATATCCATACAAAAATTTACATCTTGTCGTGCTGGAAATTTCAATCACGATACGCAAAGGGCGAGACAAATTGCTCGCTGGACAGTCGAGAAAGCTGACGGAAGTCTGGCGATTTACCTATAATTGTAATTTAGTCCTCCGAGGACGCATTGGTCACTTACGCCTTTCGCTTCAGAATAGATTAATATAACTGACCAATCATTTATCATTTGATACTTCAGTAGGAGTTTGCTATTCCATTGCGATGTTCCTTAAAACGTACTTTACTGCATAGGCAAAAGCTGCGAAGCCGATGACAACGACGAGGTTCGTGATGGCACTGTGCAGGGGACTTTGATCGATTTGAAATTGATCTCGAATCAAGGACGAAACTTCAGACGTTGTCGACTGATGCCTGGCTTGCTTTTCCAGTTCTTTCCGGCGTTCAAGCTCGACTTTGATGGCCTGAAAGACAAACATTTTTGGAAAATTAAACAAATCTGGTCCAGGGTGTCGTGGGAAAAAAACGGGGGAATGACCAAGAGCAGGGTGTCTCGGAACGGAATTAACGTTTTTCCCGGTTTCATCTTGTGATAAACAATGTATTCTCTAATTTTACTGTTGCCATACGTACATTGTACACATACACACATTGTGTGTGTATGCAATGTATATATGTGTGATTATATGGTTGATTTGCCGCGGTTCTGCTGGGAGCCGGTGTCATTTTCATGGATGTCAGTTGCTCCCAATGGGACCCTGTGGTGGTTGTTTAACCTTTTTTCAAATTTCGCGCCATACGAGATTATCAATCTCAGCCAGGCAGATGACTGCCACGTCAGTCGGATGTTTTCACGACCAAAGATATTATAAATATCACGACTCACTTTTCAGATGACCCTATAGTCCATAAGATACTGATTTCGAATAAAATATCGTACATCACTCGTAGGGTTAGACAGGTCCTCACGTAGAGCTCAATGTTCGAATATTTTAAGCGATTTTGTCCTATTTCATACAAATTTTACGGGATTTTATAGATTTCGAAATATATCAGGAGGTTTTAAGGGATTCCAAAGGATTTCAACCAATTTCGAGGGACTTCCAAAGGTCTTAAAGCTTTTAAAAGGATTTAATGGTGTTTCTAAATATTTCAACTAATTAAAAAAGATTTTATCAGTTTTCAAAAGATTGAAAGGAATTTCGAAACATTTCAAGGGGATTTAGATAATTTTTAAGATTTCCAAACACTTCCAAGATATTTCTAGTGAAGTTTGGAAAATAAATTGAAAGAAATATCACAAGATTAAAGAATTTTATTACATCTCCTAGGATTTGAAAGGATTTCAAAGATTTATAGGGATTAAGAGGGTTGTTTCAAGATAACTTTAAATAATAAGTTTAATTTAATTTATGTTTAAGATATTCCAAATGATTTATACTTTTTCAAGTTTATTTTTACATTTTTGAAAGATTTGAATTGATTCCGAAGGATTTCAAGACATATAAAAAATTAAAATGTATTTCAAAGAATTCTGTAGGATTTCAAGTGACTTCTAGTGAACTTTGGACAATGAATAAAATGAGATTAAATTTTAAGGGATTCCTAGTGATTCCAAAGATTTCTAGGGATTTAAAAGGGTTTTCAAAGAATTTGACTGGATAAATTTAATTTAAATTGTATTTTTACGTTCTTCAAAGATTAAAACGGATTTCAAAGGATTTCAAGAGATATAAAATATGTCACGGGATTTCAAAGAATTTGGTAAGATTTCCAAAGATTTCAAGCAATTTCTAGTAAACTTTGGACAATAAATGAAATGAAATTTTAATTGATTTTAACTTTTTTGTAAGAGAACTTTAATAAATAATTGTAATTTTAATTGTAATTGTACAAATTAAATTAAATTAAATTTCAAGGTAGTCCAAGGGATTTTAATGTTTTTTTAGAGAACTTTATTGAATAATTTTAATTTTGATTATATTTAAAAGATTTTAAATGCTTTATACTTTTTTAAATGGATGTTTACGTTGTCTAAATATTTGAAGGTATTATAAAAATTAATAAAAAATTCCAGGGGGTTTCAATTAATTTTTAATGATTTCCAAAAATTTTAACTTTTTTCAGAGAACTTTAATGAATAAGTTTGATTTCATTTAATTTATATTCCAGAGATTTCAAATCATTTATACTTTACGGAATGAATTAAATTTTGTTTCAAGGGATTTTTACGGATTTCAACTATTTCAAAGGATATGAAAGAATTCAAAGAATTTCAAAGGGTTTTAAAGATTCTACGTTACTTCAAGAGTTTGCATATAGTTTTAAGAGATCAAAAATGTCAAGGAGTGTCAATGAATTTGGTAAGATTTTCAAACATTTCAAGGAATTTCAAGGAATTTCAAAGAATTTCGCAAGATTCAAGGAGAGAAGCTTAAGATTTATAAGACCTCCAATTATTTTAAAGACTTTGGAAGATTTTACAAATTTCAATGGATTTCACCAGATTTTTAACAGGTTTCAAAGATTCTAATGGATTACAAAATATTTCCAAATATATCAAGGGGTTTTAAGAGATTTCAAAAGTTTGTCATGGATTTCAATCAAATTTTAAGCTATTTTAAAGATATCAAGAGTCTGAAATATATCGTTCCTTTATAGTTTCTCTACTTTTTACATAAATTCCTTAAATACTGTTGTATTATTAATTCCAATTCCTATAATCCTATAATTGTTTTCCGAATAATGATTTTCTGGAATGAATTTCCTATAACCCATGGAATTTATTTCAATTCGAAAGCTTTAAATGTTAAACAGATGTAAATGTCCGATTGAAACTTTGTAAATTGGTTTCAGTTTTAAATATTTCATTTATAACCGATGAATTTTGAAATTGTTTAATTATTAATAAAAAAAGGACATTTTTCAATATTTAGCAATATTTGACTGGTTATTTTAAATGATCAATTATAAATCAATTATGCAAAAGTAAACAATTTGAAACTGAATTGTTTCAAATGAATTGCCTTGAATCCTTGAAATTACAGAGTGCTAAATTTACACTTTGGTCGTAAGAATTTTAATTGTTTCATTTAGCTGCATATTTAATTTGTAAGTCAGTTTTTAATTTTTTTATATAAATAAAAATTGAACAAATGAACAATGGTTGATTTCAAATGACTTAAAATTATTATAATTTAACTTAAAAATTTAAAAAGTGTTTAGTTTTAAATCAAATTTCAAATCGTTCAATTTTTAATGTTTCTAACTTGAAATTGATTCATAATAATATAATTTTCAACATTTAGAATTTTCAATTCATTCTTCAATTTAGAGCATTGAAAATGATAACGTGGACTTACATTTTTAACCAGAAATCTTGCAACTGTTCAATTTCTAAAAGTTTAAAATTAAAAATTACATAGTTTAATAGCATTCAATTTAAAATTGTTCATAATGTTGAGAACCTCCCTTTTGCACGTGACAGGGAAGTTCCGTGAAGAATTATAATTTTGAGTTTGGGATAAGGAATTTCAGGAAAGAATTATAATTTTGAAAATTTGAACAGTGAAATCCCGTAAAGAATTATAATTTTGACTTTTGAACAGGGAATTTTGTAAAGAATTATAATTTTCATTCAAGGTTCACTTTATAACAGGAAATTACGTTGAAAATTATAATTTTTACTTTAGGACAGACGTTTTCCGTAAAGAATGATAATTTTACTTGTAATAGGAGACTTTTGACATTGAACGACAACTTTGGAAAAGAATATTTTTTTAAATCTCTGTTCCAAGTCAGAATTCGTCACAATTTGAAACATCCCTCTTTCAAATTTTGGAAAAAAGGAGTTATTGTATTTTTAAATTATAATAGAAAATATTGTAAATAAATATAATTCTGACTTGGAACAGGACGTTTTGGAACAAAATATAATGATAACTTGGAACCGGGCATTTTCGTAGAGAATTATAATTAAGACTTTAGAACAGGGAATTTTCGTAAAGAATGATTGACTTGGAAGAGAGACTTTTTAACATGGAACGGGAATTTTGGAAAATAATTTTCATACCGATTTAGAAGAAGGGAATTTAAAAGAATTCCTGCTCAAATTCAAAAGTCTAATTTTTTTACGAATTTCTCTGTTCCAAATCAGAATTCTATTTCGTTTCCAGAATTTCCTGATCCAAATAAGAAATGTTTGAATTCTTTCTAAATGTTTAGAAATGTCTTGAACTCTTTAAAAATTGTTTAAAATCATGTAAATTTTTTGAGCTATTTTAAATTGACCGGGAGAAACCCGTAAATTTAAAATTATGCATCTGGCAATTGAACTTGATCCATCACTCAAATCTCAGAAGAATTGTTTATTCTCTGAATGTTTGAAAACTTGACAATTTTGTTCCAGTTTCTACAAAATTCCGGTTATCTTGGTCCAATGATTAGACAAATCAAACGAATTTAAATTGTTCTGATTTACTTACTGTGACTGTTTCTGGGAATAGTTCGCAGAATATCTTATCTCTCAGGTTATATTCTAAACTCTGCGCAGCCAAGTGTCTCTTTTCATAGTCTGTTGTGGTTATACTTCCCAACGTTGGACTGTTTTCAATCTGTAAAACGAAGAAGATTATAATCAGGATTTACGTTTTAGAAAAAAAAAAATGAAAACTGTAATTATGATTTAGTACAGGAGATTTGGGAAGAGATATCTGTAATTCTGAATTTGAAAAAGGAATTTTCTAAAAGAATTATTATAGTTCTGACTTTAAAGAGGGAATTTTTGAAAAGAATAATTTTTATATGGTTCAAGGAATTTTCCAAAAAATTGTAATTCTAAGTTATACCTGTATTTAAAAAATAAGTATAATGAAATATAATTTTGACTTGAAACAGTAAATTTTCGAGAAAAAGGACAATTTTCAGTTGAAACAGGAAATTTTTCGAAGAATATTAATTTATGTATTTCCTGTCTTGTAACGAAGATGACTTCATGTGAAAGAGCAAAGGGTCTAGCCGGGTAAGCATGGCAAATCGGCCCTCGCTCCTATCAGTCTGAAACTCATGTTTTTATGAACAATATTTATGTTGTGGAGACTGATAAAACAATTTACCAACAAATTCAAGAGAATTTTATAGCCAAAATAAGAAGTAAAAATTTTTTTGCATTTTTTTAGAATTTTTTTTAAGGTGTAGTTTTTGACCTGCGAGAACCATATTTTCACAAAAAATCTATACATCACATAGATTAACATATTTCCCCCCGAACTGATCGGAGTGGTGTGCCATAGTTAAAAAAATTAAAACATAATTTTCGTATTACCATATGGAAACCTCACATGATAAATGCATTACGATATGCTGTAATAGATAGTAAAAAGTCAGAAAACAGCACAAAAAGAAGTGTACATATTTAAAAATTGGCAGTCTTCTTTTTTCTGTTAATTGTTTTCTGACTTTTTACTATCTACAATAGGACTTCGGTTTACCGTTGGTTTCGAACATGGCCTCAATGGTCTTCACGGTAAATCGGGATTCTGCGAACCGTTTTCAGAAAAATCGGTCGAGCGGTTTTCGAGAAAAAACACTTTTTTTATTTTCCTTTCCCCCACCAAAACTTCCAAAAAAAATGCAATTTGAAGATTGAAATTCTTCGTAGTTTTTTGCTACCTTAATATGAACATTTGACATCAATTTAACCTGATACGAGCGGGGGCCGATTTGCCATGCTTACCCGGCTAGACCCTTTTTTTTTATTTTTTGAACAGTACCTAATAATATCGTTCTTTTTGGTCAAACTCTTCTTATGTTTATTGAAATATATTTTATTCAAAGTCAGAGAACGACAGCATATTGCCAGTGAACGACATTCCACGTTTAATGAATGACAACTATATTGTTTTTAAATTTATAATAATACAGAGTTTTAACAGTGGTAAAAAATCACCGATCCTTTCCCGGTTAGCAAAAATTTTTCACGGCTATTGAAATAAAAAAAATCTGCCTAGGGCGCGCGACTGTTGGTTCTCGCGCTTCGCGCTCGATAATATATGTATCTCGCGCTTCGCGCTCGATATCGTATTTACCTCGCGCTACGCGCTCGATCATTGTATTTCCACACATTTGTGTAGAGACCTTTTCAAATTAAAGGTCACAGCATCGACAACTGTAAGTTGGTGATTGTGAATTCTCTTTTGTTAAAGCTCCTTCGGCTTAACTTCGGCATCACGTATCAAATTCCTGCGATTCCTTATTCATATGTTGCAATATAAAGCACACATTTTATTTCTCATGATTACTTCAATATTTTTTTCTTATTTTGCATTACATTTTATTCTCAACTACCTTGAACAATGTATCATTTCAATAAATTTATATTATTACAATTCATAATATGCATTGGTATTGAAACATACGTATTTTCATTGTCTTGTTTTTATAATTGAAAAAAGTGCTCATCCTACACAAAAAAATTTGTTATTAAACCAAACCAAAAATACGCATCCTAGCGTAAACTGGTTCTAAGAAAATGTTTATAAGAAAAGTTTATAAAAAATTTATAGATCATTTTTGGTTGAACAACTTTTGTATATTAATTTTTTTTCGTCTTTTGTACGGTTTTCCAAAGATTTAATTTTTTATTTTTAATGCGATTTTTTACGAATAAAACAAAAACTACGCTTCTTATAAAAAATTATTTTTTATTTTTATTATTTATTATTTTTGTGTGAGAAACTTTTGTCTATTATTTTTTTTCATAGCTTGTGTCGTCTGTCCAAAAATTTAATTCTTTCATTTTTTATTTTCTAAGATTAAAACAAAAACTGCACATTCTATCTAAAAGTGATATGCTAATAAATTTGTAGATCTTTTTTGAATGCATAATTTTTTTCTATTCATCTTTTTACGTACCTTGCGTCGTTTTTCCAAAGATTTAATTTTTCTACTTTTAATGCTATTTTTTACAAATAAAACAAGAATTACGCATCCTATCAAAAAGTGATCAATAACAAATTTGTAGATCTTTTTTATATGCACAATTTTTGTTTTGTCACCATTTTCCATATCTTGCTTAGTTTGACCGCAAAATTAAATTTTGGATTTTTCATTATTTTTTT
>CAKNWT010196919.1:0-10785 GCA_932066315.1 Andricus coriarius
AATATTTTAATTGGATAAGATAATAGATTGATTTCTCGTAAAAGAAAACTTGATAAAATTGATTCTATTAAAATTCTTGGTTTCTCTTTCCTGATGATAAAGCCTCAGCTATTTTCTAAATTTAATATATTTGTTCTGGGTTTTTTAGAATGAAAGAAAGAGAACCCACAAAACATCCGAGGTCTTGCGTGATCCTGGGACCAATAAAATTTCGGAAGACCTATCCTTCTCCTGAGGAAAGGAATATTTTGATGAAAATATTAATTTTCCGAAACGAAGAAATGTAACGATAGCAAACGTCAACAGCCGAATAGCGAGAACCGTTTGCAAATTCATTTTTTTAAAGTACATTTCTGACATTGGAATATCGGGAAAGCATTCTCGGAGGTCTTCTTATATCTCAAGACTTACGACTTGACGATGGTGAACATAAATTTCGCGATTAACTTCGCAAACCTGCGAAAATTGACATGTCCTATGTGTGAGAATACCATGAGACTGTAGTTGCAAGCTTGACATCTCGCAGCCTGTCTACCTTCAAGTTTTAAGTTTACAGCACAATTTCTCTAATTTTGCACTTATGCACTCGTACTGAAAAGATAATACTCTGCGTAAAAAGTGTCCTGCCCCTTGATGCATATGATATTTTTTATAGCAAATGCATGATTTCGCACGCGATTGGAACGAAAGCACGGTTTTTTCTTGCATTCAATGGAGAAGTTTTTGAAATTTTTAGATACTATAAATTTCCAAAATATTCGAAAATTTATGGATGTTAAATGCGCGCGACGTCGAAGCGACAGCGCAGGCAGTACTCCCGCACGGGGTGACGCGTGTCAAGGGGTTTAAATTTAAGTTTCCCGCGTACATACTGCAGGCATGGGAATAAAGATTATATAGAATTAAAGAAGATTTCAAGAACTTCATTAAAGAGTGTAATCTAAATTTCAAGAGTATTTAAGCCCTCAGAATATGAACGATTGATTTCAGATAGTAATTGATTATCTAATTTTGCTTGTTTTAGACATACAGAGATTTCCATGCAGATATTTATCCCGATACTACCGGTTGCGTGAGTAATAATACGGCTGCAGCCTGGATTAAAGGTCAGGACGAACCAGTTCCAAAAATGTCATTGGATCCTGCTAAGAGAGCAAGGGGCGAAGAGGCAATAACGGTAAGTTATTTGTTGTTTGCATCAAAGCCTATCAGATTTCTTTAATAAATATTTTTATTCATTTCGAATAAATTGCGTATTTCTTTTTTTAAATATTTATTTTTAAACAGAATTTTCAAGTACTTCTGTTTTTAGTAAAAATTTAAGTTATACGTTTTATAGTTTAATTAGGCATTTTCATTTCATCAACAGCTAACTTCACTTTATCGTGGGAAAAAAATTTTTTTTGTTATATCTTGGTAATTAATAATAATTATTATCGTTTTATTATTTCATTAAACAGTTTTTGAAAAGTAAAAACTAATTTCCAAATAAACTTATAGTGAAAAACTATTTTTTACGAAGATATATTAACAAAATAAGGTTTAGTCCCATGCACTTGGTCCACTGTTTTCCTTTCAGCACTCGACGAAGTGAAGTTAGCTGATGATTAAGTGAAAATACCTAATGTAGAGGTGTGCGAAATGTTGAAAAACCTTAACCCTACCCGGCCCGAAAGTAAAAGTGCAACTTGCCTCGGTTTAAAAAATGCAGCACTGAAAGATGTTTTTTACAATATTTAGTACCCTTGTACAAATTTTAGATAACAAAACCACATGCGAGAAGGAGGGGGCTGAGAGATTCTGGGGCATTTAGGACTGCAAAGTAGAATTTGATGGTACCTACAACACTTGAATAACGTTTCAAATTACGTATTGCTGCGCAGTAATATTCTACCACACTCATAGCTGCGCAGTAATCTTCTAACATAGGCATGGCTGTTGAGTAATGCTTTAACATATTTATGACTTTGCCGGAGTCACTTCCTATACTTAAGGTGCCGCCGCAGTTGTCTTCTACCAGAAATAGGGCTACGCAATAATGTTCTTCCAATTATTTCATCCTTTCGAAAAAAGTTTATATAAAAAGTTTTGATCTAAATTATAAGGAAAATAATGAATACAAATAAAAATTGGTATTAGTTGTTTTTCTTGGATTGAAATCAAATCTTTCTTTCACAACTTTTTTCGAAAGGATATAAAGGTGCGTATGCAAGGTAAAGGATATTATAGTAATCTGTGATACTTTTTTATACAAATATTATTTATTAAGATCAACAAATATTAATAAGTTCGAAGTGGCTGGATAATATTTTGAAGAGTTGAAATATTATTTATTAAAAATAACAATTATTAATAATTTAAAAGTGGTTTGATAATTGTTTGAAGAGCTGACATGTTATTCATTAAAAATAGCCATTTTTAATAATTTCAAAGAGGCTCGATGATTTTTTTAAGAGCTGACATATTTATTAAGAATAACAATTATTAGTCATTTTAAAGTGGCTCGATAACTTTTTGAAGAGCTGACATATCATTTATTAAGAATAACAGTTATTTATAATTTCAAAGTGGCTCGATACTTTTTTGAAGAACTGGCATATTCATTAAAAATAACAATTTTTAATAATTTCAAAGAGGCTCCATGATTTTTGGAAAACCTGACATATTTATTAAGAATAACAATTATTAATAATTTCAAAGTGGCTCGATAACTTTTTGAAAAGCTGACATCTCATTTATTAAGAATAACAATTAATAATAATTTCAAGGTGGCTCAATCATTTTTTGAAGATCTGACATACTCCGTTATGTTCTTATGTTGTTTAAAGTGTACCAAATTCATTTTCAAATACATTTGTTGGTGCTTGCAATTGCGGCAGAGAAGCATTTTTGTCGAATCTGCAACATCAAAAAATATAAATATATATTTATTTATATTAACTAAATATGAAATAGTGAAATTTACAGATAAAAATTAATTTAAACACACAAAAAAACGACTTTTCATCAAAAAGGTTCAATTTTCAAACAAAGCGGTGAATCTTTTAAAAAATGAATTTTAAACAAAGTAGTTCAACTTTCAACCAAGTAGTTGAATCACCAAGAAGATTAATGTTACATAAAAAAATATGATTTTTCAACAAAATTGTTGAATTTTAAAGCCAGTAGGACGAATTATCTACAAAACAGTTGAATTTTCCATTAGAAAATATGCTGTTTTAACAACAAAGTTCATATTCTACTAAATAGTTCAATTTTCATAAAAATATATTAATTTTTCGCTAAATACTTGAATTTTCAACAAAAAATATGAATGTTCAACGAAAAAGGTAATTTTCAATTGAATACTGAATTTTTCTATAAAATTAATTTTCAAAAAACGGAATAGCTAAATTTTAAACCAAAGAGATAAATTTTAAACTAAAAAAAAAAATGAATTTTGAACAAAGCAGATAAATTTTCAACCATTAGCTTTCGAAAAAGTCATTTTTCTACCAAATTGTTTAATTTTTTACTAAATACTTGAATTTTCTACCAAAAATATGAATGTCTAACAAAAAAGGTAATTTGCAACTGAATACTTAAATTTGCTGTAAAATAGTTTAATTTTCGACCAGAAAATATGACTTTTCAACTGAAATGATGAATCTTCAACTGAACAAAAAGAAATTGGTAAAAAAGTAATTCAAACAAAAAAGATGTATTTGCAACGAAACAGGCAATAGTTGATAATTCAACCAAACAAGATTTTTATTTGAAATAAAAAACATTTGAATTCAACCCAACAGGACGCATTTTCAACAAAATATTAAATATATTAACATTAATTTTATATTTTATTTTTAAAAAATGTGAGAAGCAGCAAAAATAGTCGCGCGCGTGTTTGTTTTCTAGTAAAATAAACAAACCTGTTGGTAGACACTCGCGAAAATTTGAAACTTTCAATACAAAATTTCCAATTAAAAGGGCTTCAAAATTTCAATCAATTATTTATGTGAATTGGAGGCACATTTTCGTTCTGGATTAAGGGACATTTATTCTGGTTTTGCTTTTGAATCTCGTTTCGCTGGATCAACTCTCGTTTACGAGCAAAAGCACCTTCCTCTTCTTCCTCGTTAACCAGCTTCTCGAAGATATTTTCCTTCTCCTCTTTCGGCTTATCCAGGAATCCAATGAGGGAAGCCGTGACTTGTGATGTGCTTATTTGGATTTTTGGAATTGGATTTTTCAAAATTATCGGCTAGCCCAGAAGATCTACGGCCTCCAAAAGAAGGGAGCGAAGGACTTAATCGAGTTTTTCCGAACCCCGTTTTTCTTTTATCGGAGATATACTGTTCAAGCTGAAAGAATGAAATATCACAGATAACCTCACGCAGTTTCTCAGCGTACAAGCAGTGACAATAATTCGTCGCTACCACGCACCATTCGTCCAACGACGAATTTAGTGCCACGGCCACTGCGAGGCAACCTCCGAAACTGGCCTTACATTGGAGTTCTTGTGTACGTTAATAAATTAAACATACTTTTATAATAACATAAATTAAACTACGATTTCAAATGTTTTCATTCATTCTTTGTGAATGTTTAACTTGTAACAGTGCATATATTTTATAAATATTGTCTACATTTATTAAAAAAAAGTCATGGACATTTTTGTTTGTTACAATGAACATTTCCTAACCTAAAATTTAAAGCATCAGACAATATGTTCAAAATTGTATGCTATTTTTCAAGTAAGCGTTCTTATTAAATAAACACAAAATTTAGTGACACATTACAAAACAAAATATACTTCAATATAAATGTTGTGATATAAGAATCCATGAAGTTAATAAAAAATGACCGTCCCTACTAAAAAAAGTCAGAACTTCTGACCACTTTTGTTAATTTTCTTCACAGAAATCGTCAGGAAAAGTCATAATTTATGAGAAAATGTTCAGAAATCGTCAGAGCTTGGGTTCGAAGGATATTCCTTTTATTAGGGGTCCAATAATAGAATGCCATAAAACCTCATCCCTTTTATATTTTCCAAGTTATTTATATTTTTACTTATATTTAATTATTAATACAGTCCAAGCTCCGAGCAATGCCGCTTCTCCGATTTCTCGCTCGAGCGCTACCCCCACCACTTTAGCGTCGGTCGCGATCGATGCATTTCATAGCTAACGCTCCGAGGAGTGCCGGGAACGAAACGGCCGAATCTGAAGGTTTTTTTCGGGCAAAATCTTGAAGTTTTTCAGTCAAACAAATTGTTCGTTTTATTATACATATAAGAAATAAACTATTAGGAAAACTGTTCGTTATTCAAAATTATTTTTAGTCCACTTAAAAAAAATTTTGCTATGATATGAAATCAAATTTATGTACTATAGGGCTAACTAATCAATTTTTATTGTATGTTTCGTCAAATATTTAAAGGCTTTGGATAAAGATGTTCTGGATGAATGTTCAACATAAAATTTGAACGTTAAAACCTGAAGAAAACCATGAAAAATTATAAAACCGCGTTCAATGGATATTAGATGTCTGGCTTCAGCTCATTTAATATGCGTTTCTATGAGAAAACTGTTGGCAGTATTATTGCGCAGTACAAAACGTAGGAAAGAGTGAATTTCCATATTTTAAATTAACGAATATATATTTTTACTACTGTAAAGAAAGGTTTTCATAGTTTTTTTTTTCTATAAGTTTTACATGTATTGTTATAATTAATAATAAGGTTACACGAGTGACATCAAATTTAGGTTATAATTGACAATTCGATATTTGAGTTTCTCTTCGTTTAAAAAAGAACAAGCAATACGACACAGTAATTAATTATTAATGTACTGCACGACATTTCACAGGTTACGTTAAAAGTGAGGTGAAATATTTGTAATTTTGACGCTTTGTTTACATTTATTCTAAGAATCGAACATACCATAGCTAATGATCAGTTTTTATGTTTTACATACCTTTAAGGTCGGGTTTATAACGAAATAATCCAATATGAATCACTTTTGTACACATGTAATGTACACTAGGTACATAAAGCGATGTTCGAGATAGATTTTTAAACTGACCGATGCGCGGCATAGCTCAGAGTTTTCTCAGCTGAATTCTTCTGCACGCTCCTTGGAATCATACTACCCTACAGCCCCGAAAACGGCATTGCTCGGAGTTTAAACTGTATTCATATAATAAATGACTTCGAATGTGAATCTGAAAATTTTGTCCGTTTTGAAGTATCTTCTTCTCTTTACAAGATACATTATATTTATCCTAATTTTAAATTTTGTAGGAAAATTTTTAGGTATCTAAAATCGGCGAAACCCGTAGATTCGAGTCTGTAACTTTTGAATCTGTATATGTAACATTGAAAAAAAATTATTTTTAATTTTTAATACTTTCTTTGTGGGTGATTCTGAAACTAATCCATTCAGATTATTAAATTTTCCAATTAGGAAAAGAAAACAATTCAATGTATTGTAATGCATTTCTAAACAAATTTCCAAAATTCAAACACATTCTTTTTACAAAAATTGAAATAACAAGAAGACTTATTTCAAGAAAATTTTGGTAAAATATGTAAACTCAATTAAAAGAAATCTTAAAAATTATTCATAAGCAAACCCTGCCGATTGAAAAGAATCATGAATTTAGTGTCTCTTTTAAACAAATTTTTAATTAAGATTGAAAAGAAATCCATTTTGTCATGAATAATTGGTGCAGACTAAGCGAAAAAAAGAATCACTATTAAAAAATAAACTTAAAAAAAACCTCAGTTTTCGGCTCATTAGAGACCAGAATAAAACAATGAAAAAGAGGGAGAAAAAGGGAAAAAGTCTCCCAAAAACCAACCTCTCATTTTTTCCTTTCTGCATCCTTTTTATACTTCGAGGGGACCAACATGTTTCAAGGCCAATTTAGAATAATCAGGGATTATTTATAGGGAATAACTAAAGGTTTGAAAAAATTAATATACCTGTAAAGAAAATATTTCACTAAGTATTAATTAAAAAATTGATTAAGCTTAATGTATTCAAATATATTTATTGAGAAATTGATCGTTTAATAGAAAAGAATTCTTTCTGTCATCTAGTCAAAGAAAATTACTTTAACGAGTTAATTACTCTATCCCATACTTTGTTATATCTTGAAAGGTCCCTTTTTAAATTACTAGCCTTGTTTCCTTCTCTCTTTATAAATAACATCTCCATGAATTGTCTCTTTCTGATTTTTTTCATGATAGAACAATCAATTTTACAAATTTAAAAAATATATAATCCTCTTTTATTTGTTAGGAAAAGGTGAACTCCCTGTATTTTCTTCTTTTTGAAAAAATCCAAAGTTTACCTGTTTGTTTTTATCCTTAGCACACTTAGGAAAGCACTATTTAAAAATTATAACAATTGTTTAAATCACAATGTAAATATTGCAAAACATAGTTAACAACATTATTTTAACTATTATTAAAAGGAACACTTTGAAAACTTAAATGTCACTTTAATTTTACAAAACTTAAGAAAATAAACAGAAACTGAATATTACGATGTGTCGTGTATAAAGTCACGTCATATACTAACGTTGAGCTTAGACGGAAAAACTATCAGAATTTGTCAGATTTTCATAAAAGGTATTAGTAAAAGAGAGATAGGGAGAAAAAGAAAGAGAGAGATATAGCTAGAGAAAGAATTAAAACGAGGCGACTTTTTCGACATAGTTTTACCCCTATTATGGACAGGGACTCAATATTTACGAGCGACTCAATACGTTCCATAACAGACCACTTGTAAAAGAATACGTGTTAACGAAAATTTCAATGACCTTCAAGAAAAGTGCAGTTTAGAAGAATTTCCGAGAATTTCATCCTTTTTCAATGTAAGTCTGACTCACTGAGAGATAAACTAAAGTACTGTTTTAATTAAAATGAGATGTTGCGGTGGGGGGTGGTTATAGAATATATTTTTTTAAATCTTCCAAATCTTTTTCTCTGACTAAATACTTATTAAAATAAGTACATTAATATGATTATATTATAAGTGTTTTTAAAATTTTTTTAAAAATTTTTGTTTTTATCAATCTTTACTACTAGTAATTATTATTATGTGATTATGATATCTCCTTTTAATGTAAATGAATCTTTTTATATTTTTAAAGAATACAAAATATAATATTTTTAAGAAATTCTTTTAAACGGCACTTTTCTCGAAGGTCATTGCAATTTTCGTTAACACGTATTCTTTTACAAGTGGTCTGTTATGGGTTGTCTCTATTCCATAATAGGGGTAAAACTATGTCAAAAAAGTCGTCTCGTTTTAATTCTTTCTCTAGCTGTATATCTCTCTTTCTTTTTCTCCCTATCTCTCTTTTACTAATACCTTTTCTGAAAATCTGACAAATTCTGAGAGTTTTTCTGTCTAACTTCAACGTTAGTATATGACGTGACTTCATACACGACACATCGTAATATTCAGTTTCTGTTGACTTCTTCAAGTTTTGTAAAATAAAAGTGAAATTTAAGTTTTCAAAGTGTTCCTTTTAATAATAATAAAAATAATGTTGTTAACTATGTTTTGCAATATTTACATTGTGATTTAAACAATATACAACAAAGTGTGGGATAGAGTAATTAACTGGTTAAAGTAATTTTCTTTGACTAGATAACAAAAATAATTATTTTTTATTAAACAATCAATTTCACATTAAATATATTTGATTACATTAAACTTAATCAATTTTTTAATTAATACTGATTTAAATATTTTCTTTACTGGAAGATTAATTTTTTTCATACCTTTAGTTATTCCCTATAAATAATCCCTGATGAGGAGGTCTAAATTGGCCTCGAAACATGTTGGTCCCCTCGTATTATAAAAAGGACGGAAAAAGGAAAAAGTGAGAGGTTTGTTTTTGGTTGACTTTTTCCCTTTTTCTCCCTCTTTTTTCATTGTGTTATTCTTGTCTCTAATGAACCGAAAAGTTAGTTTTTTGGAAGTTTTTTTTTTAATTGTGAATAATTTCTTTGCTTATTCTAGAAATATTATTCATAATGAAATGGATTTCTTTTTAATCCTAATTAAAAATGTTAATCCTTTTCTGTTGGCCTACCTGCGGTCCTAGCCGATCAGCTAGGGGAGCGGCGGCTAATGTGGCGCGTTCGAGTTTTCGAATATTAAAGCATTTTCTGCTTTTGGAGGTAGTTTCATTATATGTATATATGTTTTCAACGTTAGATTATCAAAAAATTGGGATAATTAAATTAATTGCCTAATTTTTATGACGAAATGTTAGTTTTTGTTCTTTTTCTTGTGTTGTCAGAGTAGCTAAAAATAACTAAAAAATTACAGAAGTTTCGTGTAAACTAATACAATTTTTTGGAAATATACTGTTCTGAGTTTCTTGAATGCTGTAAAGTTTAACATTTTTAGTAAAATTAATAAACTTTTATGTAAAAAATCTTTATTAAATACTATTCACATGCGACCAATATGGCGCTTCAGGACTAAAATCGGCAGGTAACTTGGCGCACAAGTTTGTGGCTTGTTTTGCTCCGAGAATCTTAATTCTCAAAGTAATAATATTTCGCTTCTAGTATGCATAAATAAGTTTTATTCTAATTATTATCCTGTATTTTAGAAATATTTGAGAATAATTTTTTTTGAAAACTTTTTACCAGTTTTCAGGCCAGGTTTGTTCTGACAGAATAAATATTTAGAAGGTTTAGAGTAATGATATTATTTGAATGTGGAATCATTATAACTGGTTTGGAAAAGAATAAAATGTACTCATTGTTAATATAATTTTCATTTATTGTTTATAAAACGTCTGTGAGCTTATCTTAAAATAAAAAATTGCTAGCACTCCTAACCTTTATTGTTCTAGATGGACTTTATAAACGAAAGACTGAAAATGGTCAATGGATAGTTTCCCCATTGATAATTATTTAAATATATCCTTCATTATATTATTTTTCATATTGGTGAGTCATTCTGCACTGTTAACAAAAAATTTCTTTCTCGATGTTTCACAAGACGTAAATGTCCAATTATTTGGAGACATGCAGCACTGTTAAAAAACCATTTTTCTTGAAATTGCAGTAGACACAATCCCTCAAATATGTTGATAATATTAAACGTATATATATTTATCTTATTTTTATTAAAGTTAACTAATTTTTCTTCATAATTTGTTTTTTATTCAATAATTATTAATTGAAATCAAAACGCGCTACATTACCAAACAAGGTAGGACAACTTGGCGCAGATGCACTTTTTGGAAAACACATAAACTAACTGTTTTAATGAACTTTAATTAAATTATGTCCATGCATAGAGCATTAGTAAGATATTGGCCTAAACAAAATATATTTTATTACAATATATATATAACTTTATATTTGAATTTTAATCGTGCATTTTCCTTTATGTGCGCCGCATTCGCCGCCGCTCCCCTACCTCATAAGATGTGAACTAGCATGTCTTCAGAAATAGACTTGTGAGGAATAGTTAGAATGTTCAGAAATCGTCAGAACTTCAGACCATTTGTGACGATTCCTGACTTTTTTGTGTAGGTTGGCAATACTAACCTCACCACGTACTAAAAAGTTGTCATCTACCTTCTTGCACTCCACTTTTTCAATAAATCTGGATTGCTAAAACTTAAAAGCCTCAAAGATTTTGTAAGCTTTTAATTTTTAGCAAGTGTAATAAATATGAAGTATCGTAAAATACGATACAAGATCGATCTCACTCACTACAGGTACATCACTAATGCTTGTGGAAAATTCCTCACTTTTCAGAGCGT